>PVKA01027070.1:0-30950 GCA_004027165.1 Ctenomys sociabilis
CATACTGACCTCCACAATGGTTGTACCAGTCTACATTCCCACCAGCAGTGGAGAAGTGTTCCCTTTTCCCCACAACCTCTCCAACATTTGTTGTTGGTTGATTTCCTTATGATAGCCATTCTTTCTGGAGTGAGATGGTATCTCAGTGTTGTTTTTATTTGCATTTCACGAATGGCTAGCGATGTGGAGCATTTTTTTTCTCTCCCCGCTGGGTGGGGCACAAATAAATATCACTGGTCAGGGTACTGTTTTAATTATTTCCAACTTTGAGCTAATTAGGTGGCTGTTTTGCCGTGTGTCTCTGTGTATGTGCATGTGTCAGTAGAGTATTATCAAGGGATGGGCCCTAAAGCTACAGAGAGGTTTTAAAGAGTTTTCTTCAGATAAAAAGGATGCTTGGAGCAGGTCAACTTGCCATAGCATCCTCCAAAAGAAATACATTCTAATAAGAAAGGAAAATATTGGCAAGGAAAATTTATTTTTCCAGGTCTCTAATGAAGTCCGGGAATTTCTTCTCACCTTGTTACTAATAATAAACATAACTTGAGAAGTCGCAAAATAATGACCTCCCAAGGATTTACTAATGCACTTACTTTTAATAACCCCCTTGAGCCCATCTCCTAGTGAAGTTCTTTGTAGTTAAAACACCTTCTTTAAGTATGTTAGGTCTGATCAATTAAAACTATCTTTTCTGAAGTAAATGTAGCACTAACTCCTTAATCCCAATAATTAGTTTGCATAACTAAAAAGTATGATGAAGTGAGCAGGTTATTGGCTACAATAAAAGGAGCTACTCACAAACTCAACTGCATCATACATAGGTAGCCTGTAACTGCACTGCATGCATATCTACACAGTATGATTTTTGTGGATAACTGGCAAGAAGACATTTCTGTGAAAAACAGTGTGTATGAGTACATATTTGTGAACATATATATCTCTGCATATATAAAATGTGTCTCTGTGGAACTGGGACTCTGTAATGGGGACATGGCATCTGCTTGATAGTTTCTAAGGGTACCCTGTATCTTAGGCTTACCCTTAGTAATTCATGTCCATAATATGGCCTATGTTATCCAGGAAAAGGGAAATTGTATGAAGTTTACTTGGTGTACGAAGACAAAATCTATGTATATTAAACAATTACAATGAAGAAGGACTAGGCATTAGAAGACATTCTATTCGTACTTTGTACACAAAGTTCAATAGAGCATTGTCCTTCTTCCCATTCAATGACACTTAGATGAGCTATTATTGTATCTGCTAACCAAAGCATGTCACATTATGTTGTGTGTGTATACAGATCTGTGTGTCATCATTCTGTGCCTGTGGCCTGTGTATTTGTGTGTGTGTGTGTGTGTGTGTGTGTGTGTGTGCACTCAAATTGGAGTCTGTTCACACACGTTGAAATGGCAAGCACAAAAGGATGTGCATTTTTAATAAATTTAGTCTAATTCAAGCACATTTCTTCTCTACATCTTATCTTGGCCATTATTCTTCCTGGTTTCCTGGTCTAGTGCCCTGTTCTGCCTTCAATGGGAATCACCATTGGGGCCAAATTTGGCTCCGTTAGATATTACTCAGATGATCTTTACCTGCCCGACTGTGCAGTCCAGCCACCCTATTGCCCCATCCTCTTTCTTCAACTACATGTTCTTGGCAGAGCTTCCACTTGTGCTTTGCATCATCTGGCCATAGCAATTACTTCCTTAAAACTGGCCTGATGACCCTGATTAGGGCTAAGTTAGGCAATAGCTCTGGAAAAATCATGGGATAAAAACAAGGTGACAGTGTTTGACTACAAGACTTTATGTGCTGTGAACCAGGTTTCCTCAGGGAGAATGGTAAGCAAGATTCATGAGGTTCTGCCTGAGGTAGGGAGCATTGGTTTGGGGTAAGAAGCATACTTGAAACTTCCAGGGGCCTTGGTCTCAAGTCAAAAACAAGCATGGAAGAAAATGAGAGCCAAGGGCAAGGGATTCATCAGTGAAGGGAAGAAAGAGTGAACAAAATATATGGAGCATCTTGGAATTTCCCTCCAAAGAAAGCCAGGAAGTCTCAGTGCTATCCCCAAGAACAAGCAGTTCAGTCATTTATTGAAGGCCTTGTATATGCCATGTATTTTCCAGGCACCGGCCATATCTTTGCAAGTTGAATATCACCCCTCCCCTCCCAGCATTCCCTGCATATTCAAAGACACTGAGAAGCAAGTTCTTGCTCAGTATTATGTATGAGTAGTGACACAGTAGACACGACAGAAGGCTTACCAGAAAAACAGACTTAGGCAGGTGAATAATGGAAGAGAGGCAATGAACACTGAAAGGCCTCCTATTTGGCTTCAGGATATGTTCCAGATTCCCTTGGCTCAGAATAGAAGGGCTTTCATGAGTTGATAGCAGCTTCTCAGGTCTCAGTTGTCACCACTATGGCCCCCACACTATACAACCAGCCACGTGGATTACTTGGAACAGATTGGACATATGCATTCCCTTTGACTTCTGAGCCACTACAGATGGTGACCGCTGTGTGGAATGTCCTCCTCAAACTCTCTTCATGAACTTCATTTATGTTGATTCAGCTCAGATAACGCCTCCTCTTGGAAGTCAATGCTTAAACTAAATAGTATTCTCCAGGGTCCTTTGAATGCCTGAATTAATTTTCTAGGGCTACCATGATCAAGTACCACAAAGGGAGGGGCTTAAACAATAAAATTTCTCTTCTCGTAGTCCTGAATACAGGAAGTCTGACACCAGAAAGGTTGGGTTCATTGAGAAAGAATCTATCCTAATAATTGTTCTTGACCACTGGAAGCTTTCCAGCAATCTTGAGCATATTGTGGCTTAAATGTTTCACTCTAACTTCTGCTTTCATGTCTACACAGAAGTCTACATTTAACTGTCTCTGTAGCCATGTTTTCCTATTAAAGAAGACATCAGTCATATTGAATTAGGGCTTAAATTAAAGACTTCATTTTAATTTGCTTACTTCTCTAAGCACTGTATCTCCAAATAAGGTTTTAATTTGAAATATAGGCGTTAAGATTCCAATATATCACTCTCAGGAGACATGATTCAATTTATAGCAGTGCTTCTTAGCTGATCCTTCCATAGAACCTTGCAGTTATCATAATATTAATCTAATTATAACTGTCTTTCTCCAGATTGTGAACTCTATGCAGGCAAGGATTATCTCTTTTGCATTAATGTATCCCTAGTACTTGAAACAAAACCAAGAACATATTAGGCATTCAGTACATATTTGTCACAGTTTAAATGTTACTCTTTGATCAGAGACCAATTTTTTCACCTATGCTTTTGCATTTATAGGGAACCTATCCTGCATCTCTAATTTCTTCCTCTCTAATATCAAGAAAACATCTTCTATTACTTTGCATTGTAAGATTAACACCTTCGCTTGAGCTTTCCTTTACTGTTGTAACCACATCTATTTGCTGTAAGAGACAGACTTCTACAAAGAATTATCTATATGGCATCTTTTCTTCTTGACCTTCTTTTCATCTGTGTTATGCCAATATGGTTTCTGCATTGAATATTCTACCAAAGGACTACAAAAGGGCCTTTACTGAGGTTTTCAGTGACCTACACCTTACCAGATAACCTTGATATCCACTTTCATATCACAATATTATTATACAAAATTGCTATCATCCTTCCACTTTTCCAAGTACACACTCAATCCACAAATCAATAATCAGAAAGTTATTGAGGCTTCACTCTGTAATACATCACCAAATCCTATCAATTTCTCTCCATTTCTATCAGTACTCTCCTAGTCGACACTAGCATCGTCTCTCACAGGTAACATTACAGTCACATCCTATTTGTTTTCCCAACATCTATTAGCCTTTCATTTCCACAACTAGCCATAGTATTCTTAAAACATAAAATGGATTACATCACCCACCTAAAAATCACTGAGGAATCCCAATCATACTGAACCAACACTGTGTGGTTTCTGCCTACAATTCCAGCCTCATCTGTGGTGTTTTTTCTTTTGATTACTATATTCTAACCAAACCAGCCTTTTCTCTGTTCCCTGAAAACTGTAGGATTTTTATCATTGCAGACTTGTTGTTTGATATTCCCTCTATCAAAATACTACCCTGTCCCACCTTATTTTATAATCTAGCTATATCTGACTTACTTTTATTTATTGTTCAGGTATTTATCACTGACATTTCCAACACAATCCAAATCACGTACCTTTGTCATATTTCATCCCAGAATCCTGTAGTTTTTCATGTTAATACTTATCACAATATTAAATTATTGAGAGATATACAAGACACAGGTAGTACTCAAAATCAAGGAAGTAGTAATAGCTTGGCAGTGATGAATGCATATAACTGTTCATATATTCATGAAAAATATTATTCACCATCTCCTATATGCCAAGCATTCTTCCAGTTACAGAAGACAAACTGATAAACTATTGTGATAATTCCCTAAATCTAGTCCATAGTGAATTTCTGAGAGTGTAGAAGAACAACATTTGCTTCTGGGTATTGGATGGGAGAAAACAAACAAGCCTTCCTAGAGAGGAAGATAGTGAAGCTAAGTATTAAAAAATAAAGAGGTATTATCTAGGTGCTGTGTAAATGTGGTCAGGATTGTTCAGCCAAAGGGGCATGAATCAGGCTACAAGTGTTGGTGTGGAAGATGATGAGCTGGGACCTGATGGGAGATGAAATTGGAGAGGGAGGCAGAAGCAGAGTCATGAAAAGCCTTGGATTCCTAACAAGGAGCCTGGACTTTCCTCCTGTGAAGATGGGTATCAGATGTCCACTGTGGGCAGAGCATCATAGGCTGGATATTTGAGGACACAACTGGAAATGACTTTATGCCTCTGTCCTTGAAAAGTTTATAATATGGGAAAATATGACCTATTCATAAGAAAAAGAACTAAAGGAAGGCCATTCTGAACATTTCTGTTTGTTCACGCTCCTCTATACGTTTTTTAGGCCTTTACATTAGGTTGCTTTCCTTTATTACATAATGCTTTTAAACCTAAGGAAAATAAGAACATTGGAATTTTATTTGCAGATATTCTTTTTATAGGTAGTTCTTTCAGGATCTACATATTTTATAAACAATGTGAAAACATAAATTTTGAGCAACTAAGACCGTCAGACTATAATATCATCATGCCTGGAAACTGTCCACATTGTTGGGTTTTCTATTCCTAGCACCTAGCATGATGCACGGATTATATCAGGCTTTCAATAAATATTTTTGACTGCAGCAATGAAGATATATATATTTTCTCTCTTTTCCGAGAAATCATTTTGCTCTTCCCCCTCTCTTGCACAGAGTATATCTTTAACATGCCAATTGATTATGTTAGGTAGCTGAAAACAAACATAAAAATAAGAAACAGGAACAGATGTGAGCCAGCATGACAAAATGAGGGACACAGCAGAAGGATCTGAGATGAGAACACAATGAAAGAAATGAAAATACAGGAGGAAACTGTAAATACTAGAGAAAACTTAATGTAGAAAAGAAACTACTGGAGGCAACCCATGTGTCTAATAAATTGCTGTAAGTGCTTAATGCACATTTCTCCAAAACTACTCTAGTAGTGGCTTTCCATATATTCTGTTCAATTCCAGCTTTAACTTTGTAATACCAGGTTAAGTGAGGTGCAGTATTATCACTAACCATTTAACAGAATCAGCTTGCTAGCCAGAACTCTAGCACAAGTATGTAAGGAAGCTATAGTCTCTTCACTTTAGGGAACACCACCATTTCAATCGGGGTATCATAGCTGTCACTTCTCTTCCAACCCTAGAATTTTCCATTCTGCCTTATTTATTTTCCCACTTGTTTCACTGATTAAGTTTCCAATGGTCCCTTTTAAAGTATGTGCTTGTGACATTACTTAAATCCAATGCTTTCTTTACATACTATAATACATATATTTTGCTGTCTTGCTTTCTATTTTTTTTTTTCAGATTAGAGCAGCGCTTCTCTAACTGAACAAAAAACAAGTATTGCCTGTGTTTGAATTTTGGTTAACATTTGTTACTGGTACATATGAATGAGATTCAGTGTGGTTTTTCAAGATGGAAACTGAACACAGCTAAAGTGTACCTACAAATTCTAATCTCCATGGTTAAGCTCTTGGAGGGAATGTGTGTAGCAACGATATATTGTTTATCCTAGGATGATTCCCATACCATTGACTAGGAACTAGTCTCCACTCTCACCTTGTAAATAAGCTTAAGGAAGACTAGATCATTGTACCAGAAACTTAGGACCAATTCTCTCCTGAAAACACAGGATTTGGGCATTAGCCTATACTTGAAGTTATGCAAAATATATTCTATTGTGTACTGTCCTAATCTAACCAGAACTTCCTAGAGAACAGGAAGAATGCTTTGACTTTTTATTACAAGATCAAATCCTGAGCTTTCTCAGGACATCTTTGACATCTCTATTTTTGAGGCTATAGAAAAGAGGATTACACATGGGAGTGACAACAGTATAGAGCAAGGAGAAGGTCTTGTTGAAAGCTCGCACTTGGCCAGCTAAAGGAACAGCATAGACTGGGATTAATGTTCCATAAAACAGACTCACTATTACAAGATGAGATGAACATGTGGAGAATGCCTTTTCCCTACTAGTCTTAGAGTATATATGCAAGACCACTGAAATAATCCTACAGTAGGAGCCTAGAGTTAGTCCAAAAGGAACCAATGTTACAAGGGCTGTAAGATTCATGCAGACCAGGTTGACAGGTCTGAACAGAAGAGCTTCTGCAGAGGTTTCAAGTCACAGAATTAGTGGTCAACCTCATTGTCACCACAGAAGGTCAAGCTGGATATCATGGCAGCCTGGAATGCAGCTGCCACTGTGAAGCCACTAAACCATGATCCAATTACTAGCCCTCCACACAGGGCTTTGTGCTTGAGTGTTGGATAATGCAAGGGTCAGCAGACAGCCAGGTAGCAGTCATATGACATCACAGCCAGCAGGTAACATTCAGTGCTTCCAAGGGCTCCAAAGAAGTAGAGTTGGATAATGCAACCCTCCATGGTGATCCCTCTGTTTTCCCTTAACAAGTCCACAAACATCTTGGGCACAATATTAGATGTACAACACACCTCCAGGTATGAGAGGTTTGCCAAGAAGTACATTGGAGTCTGGAGTCCCTGTTGTGTGATCACTAGTGCCACAAGAAGAAGATTTCCAGAAATGGTAGCTAAGTATATGACACCAAAAACTAGGAAGAGCAAGGGATTCAGTTTCTTGAGGTCTCCAAACCCCAGTAGGATAAACTGAATTACCATCATGGTGGTGTTACCTGGCCCTGAAGAAAGCAAAAGTTCCTGAGGCAATCTTTGTTTCTCCACAGCCATATAAGCAGGTCACTCTACCACTTTGACTTCTCACAATCCAGTTCTATCGCTGGTTACAGTTTTGCAGAGTTGAGGGCATATCTTGGGATTTGGTTCTTACCATAGCCATATTATCTTCAGAAAAAATGTTTCTAGAAGTCCACAAAACTTGTCACATGACCAGGATATAAAATGAGGAGGAAGAGATTAATTAAGGGTACAGTCATACTGCCAGCAAGTTCAGAACCCCAAACTCACATTGAGAAGACACATATAGAGCCCAAATTTCAAATTCTTTATGCCAATTTTGACAGCAAAATTTCCAAGGAAACTCTTTACCAGACATTGGCAATTCTGAAGAGTGGTGAGGCAGATAGCAAGTCACATATATGGCCCTCTTGCAGTGATATTAGGACTAAAATGCTGTGGAGAGTCATCCCATTGATGTTCCTGGACTGCCAGTTCTCCTGGGGAACTCCATTCCTGAAGCAGTAGGACGGCAATCCCTAGAAAGAGTATCTTCTGGAAAACCAGGTGTATCTACTAAAGGAGAATAAAGATTTCTGATTTGTAGATTTTTACCCCCTAGACAACTAGAATTTAGGCTTTGAGGAAGAAATGCAAGCTGCTGACATCGAAACTGCTAGTCAGACTTACCTTTCATGCACATTTATGGACAGTCACACATACAAAGAGAAAAAACATGCATCTTATAATTTTTGCTATTTTTTTAAATTTCGGGTTTCCTGAATCAGTCTCCTAAAAGTATATTTCTTTCATGGGACTTTGTATGCAGTTAAAAATATACTGATGCTGCAGAGATAGTGGCCATGACTTAGATAACAAGAGCCAAATAAAAGACTTTCCACATGCCTCAGCAACAGTGGGAAGGAAATTAACATGGTTTTTCCCTTCAATCTCATAGGCAGTGTTAATGTTAATTAAACACATGAACTTCAGAGTCACCTGCCAAGAATAAATTTAAGACTCTCAAGTTCCTGGCTGTGTGACTTTGAGAGAGTTACTTAACTTCTCTTAACATCAGTTTTCTCATCTGGAAACAAGGATAATAAGAATAGCTCCTCACAGTGTTATTTTGAGAATATTTACAGTAATTAGAACAGTGCCTGACACATAGTAAGTGCAGAACAATCATTAAGTATTTTTGCTTACAAAATAAAACTGTTTATCAAAACATCCCCACTGACGCATTAGCTAACATTAGTAAGCATGATGCTGTAAAAGAAAGCAATAGAAATGCACAGGAGGAAAATCTGCCTTTCTCATTACTTCTTAAGTGTTACCTATCACCACTTAAATGCTTAATTTGAAGATAAATTAAAAGAATATTTATATCTATAGTTAGATAAAGATTGAATGAGATCATGTACATAAAGCACCTTCCACACAGAGATTGCTCAATTAATCATGGCTAATAAGAGCACTAACAACAATGTCCCTGAAATGTTAAAATGAGTCTGTAACAGAGGCAATATCACAAAGCTCTGTGTGATTCTGAAATAGCTTACACAGAGGTTTACTATTAGCTGCACTCCAAATGCGCATGTGTGTTCTTTGCCTGTGTCCTGGGTTTTGGAATTCCATTAGAAAGGATTAAAGACAAACTCTCCGTTGCAATCTTGTGCCTTTTTAGTGAGCCTTCTTCCTACTCTCTCACTTTGTACTAGTTCCCCACTGCACAAAAACCACACAAGCCATGGGCATCCACACTGCTCTCTTTGTTCTTTTGGCTCCCATTCCTGTCCCGCTCCTGACCCTTGCTTCGACCTCCTCTTTGAGGGAGAAATCAGGCCTTTATTGGATGTTCTCAGCTCAGGCTCCCACCTCCTCTTCAAGAGCTTTGGCGCAGGCTCACTTTCTGTGCTTTCTCCAATATTGAGGCCATCATGAGCCACTTTCTTTGAAAATGGATCCCTACCCCCACGCTGTGACTGGCTTCCCTTCTATGCTGATTCATTTTTATGTACAGCACCTACCACCCATCACATGTAACACATATTGAATTCTGTCTACTAGTCTGTCTCTTTTAATATAGGCTCTGTGAGAACAGAGGTATCCTCTCTTTATCTGCTGTTCAATCCTCAATTTGTAGAACATTGTTTGGCACAGATCAGACACAAAAATATTTTCTGAGTGATTCAATGAAGCAATATAATAGAGTGAACAGTACCAAATAGAAGATGTTCAGTTCATGAGTTATGCTGCTTACCAGTATATGACTCTGGGCCATTTAGGTATCTTCTGTGTGCCTATATTTCCTCATGAGTTAAATAACAATATTGACAGAGACTCTTAGAGGTCTCCAGATGTCCATTCTATGCTTCTACCAGAGTGGGGATTTGAAAGCTGTTTCTTAAAGGCCAGAGAGTAATAGTTCAAGTTTTGTAGGCCATCTAGTTTTATCAGAGCTACTCAACAACACCATTGTATCCAGCAACAAACACAGATAATAGCTAAATGAATGGGAGTAGTTATGCTACATAAGTTAATTTGCTGACAAAAAAAAGTTGTTAGATCCCAAGCCATAGTCTGCCAACTCTTGTAGCTGGCCACGTGGCAACCTCAGTGAAGTTTACATATCCTTTGTGGCTGGTTCTAGCCAATAAGGTGTGAATGGAATGAAATGTGTAACTTTTAGATTGTGCCTTTAAAAAAGAATTATATATCACCATCTTCCTTTTTCATCCTTCTGCCTGGCTGGAATGAAGACCTGATAGCAGAACTGGGAATTATCATTTGGGATCATGAGGCAGAAGCCAGTTATTGGAGACAGCAGTATAACAACACATCCCAGAAGCTGCTTGAACTCTCTAGTATGGAGTGCCAGAGAGACCCTAAACAGCCTGCCCAGACTATGCCTGCAGAGAAAGACATTTCTAGTTTATCTTTGTTACTGAATACTTTTAGTCTTTTGTTATGATAGCCTCATCTTATCTTAACTAACAAATGATTATAACTACCTCTAGGGTTATTCTGATTAGTCAACACAGTAGTTAAAATAATACACTTGTCATAGTGGTTGGCATAAAATAAATGGCAGTTTTCATTATGATTTTATCTGTTATTGACTTCACCCTTCTTCTCCATTCTACCTCTCCCCAGATGTCTTTAAATACAATCACAAGCTGCAAAATGACATTTCAGTCAACAAGAGATCACACATACGATGTAGGTCCCATAAGATTCTAGCACCTAGTGATATCATGACTTCCTTAATTTTGTAAACACATACTGTGATGTTTGCATAATGACAAAATCATCTAGGGCCAGAGAGATAGCTCAGTAGAATAAGCACTTGCCTGGCAAGCAAGGCAAGGTCCTGAGTTCAATCCCCAATACTGCAAAAAAAATCATCTAATGGCCCATTTCTCAAAATACATACCTATCATTAAGTGGCACTTGACTTTCAGTTTACCAGAAGCTGATTTTAGGTTACAAGACCCAATGCTTATCCAGGCACATATACTTTTGATGCAGATTCAGCAACTCCTGTACCCTACAAAATCAACAACTCATTTACATGAGAAAAGGATTCAAGCAAAAGCAACTAGAGCTTGATCTTTTCCCAAATACAGTTAAAATAATATATTTGACTGAATTGAGCCTTTTTCATGTACTAAACAAGCTAAATAAGGAATTAGTCTTCAAGCTAGGATATACATAGTCCAAATCAAAGTTTCTCAATTAGAGGTAGTTTTTCTCACTCCCATATGACCTAGGGGGCATTCAGCAATATCTGCAGACATTAGAAGTCAAGGATGTTTCCACATGCTCTACAACACACAAAACAGCCAAAATAACAAAGAATAATTGGGCCTAAAATACAATATGAATAGTGATACACTGATTTTTTCCCTAGAGGTAGACAATGACTTCCAATAGAGGTTTGTAAACAAGGAGCTTTATTTATTTATTTTTATTTTAAAGAGAATCAAAAGTAAGTAAAACCATATAAAATTTCAAAACAAGATGATAAGAAATCAACAATGGTTGTTAAATATTGCCAATTGCTGCCTTCAAAGTAGTTGTTCACCTTACCAGCATGCAAAATTCGTCAAAAAATCAAGCATTAACTATTCCTTACAATAAACCAATAGAAATTAGTAGTACAATTATGGGCTACTCTGGAAATTTGGTCTGTTTTCCTGAGCTTGAGGAGTCATTCTGCTCTCCTTTTCTGCTGCTCCTATCACAATGGCCCTTATCCTACTTATAGAAGAAAAGCATCTTGACTCTCACAATGACTTATGGTTTCTTCACTGAGGTTCCAGAGTACCACAGGATGGAATGGATAAGATCTGGAAGCCATAGCACAGTCCCATGTTCTCTGTCACTTACTAGTTGCATAGCACTCTTTTATTTATTTAACAATTTGGGGGCTTCCGGGTGGAGTAAAGTTTTTGTGTAAAACTTCACTTTGTGTCCCTATGATTTTAGGATATATAATAGGATGATCTAAAGCAGACTTTCAAGCATAAAAATGTTTGCCATTAAATAAAATTCCATAGTGAATATGAAAGAGAATGTGAGTTCAAGAAGAAAAGATAACAGTGTTAAATGTCTCCCTGTTTGAGCACTTGTGCATTTATATTTTAATAAATGATAGTGCATATTATAATGTGCTAATATTTATTAGGATCCACTGAAGTTCTTAAAAGAATGATGCAAAAGCTCCTTCTTAAGCTGTCAGTATTTAGAAGGTTACAAAAAAAATATGTGTTTACTTTTATTTGAACTTACAATGAAACATTTCCAGATGTCAATCTAAAAATATGCAAGGGGCAGAAGAAAATCTAAAGTTTAAAGAGCTGCATTCCTGCTGAATCCCCTCTGTGTCCTTTCTCACTTGATGAAAAAACAGAAAAGGGAAAAAAACAGTCACATAGAGATGTGATTAAAATGCAGCACCGAGCCCCACCGCACAAGACCGGTTTTCTCCTGTCCCCACTCATCCTGCCAGCTAGCTTCCAAGTGGCTTTTTTCTCTCTTGTTCAAGAAGTTCTTCATGCTCCCCCAGCCTTCCTTTCAACCCAGTACCTATTTTTTTCCCTTTTTATCAAATAATGACTCTCTTAGTCATCACCGCAGGTCTCCTGGACTCTTACAACCTGCTTATGACTCAACCTGCTTTTAGCGAGTGGGCCTCTATCACGCAGAACTTTCAAAAACATATTAAAGGAACAGAAGTTTTAAAACAGTGCTGTAAGGTTGTCTGCACACATACACACACACACACACACACACACACACACACACACACTCCCTCACACAAACAATACCATCTTAGCTCATAAAGAACTTTCTGTTCCCATCAAGAGACCTACCAAAAAACGGACGATTCAATCAAGCAAATCCATTCTTTTGTTTGTTTTTAATGCAGGAAGCAGTGGAATCTGCTTCTTCTTCTAATGGCAATCTTTTTCATTTTAGGAAAATCTTGAAAGCCATGTGTGTTTACAGGCTCAGGAAAGTAATTGAATATGCACACCCAGAAAAGCACGGGGGCACACAGGAGACGGTGGAACTGTTACAATGACATGAAGGGTCATGTTTGGTGTCACCCACCAGGCCAGACCTCCATTTTCACATTGAAGTCAGAGCCACACAGCCTTGAAAGAGAAATGACAATAAGCAAAATGTTTCACTTCCACTCACATTGGTTTACAGGGCATTGTTGGACACGGGACCCTAGCCTATTAAATGTCTCTTGCTTCACTGAAAGTCTGAGCCTCTACTGGAATTTTCCTTGTAAAAGCATCTTGTTAGTGCTGTGAACTGAGCCAAAGAAGGGAATCTTTCCTTAAGTGCTCCCCTAACACCAAATCAACAGTTACTGATTTTAGTTTTCCTGCTTATCTTGTGTTAGCTGTGTGGCATTGGGTGATATCCTTAACCTCTCTGTAATGCACTTTATCTCTAACATAGGGATAATGCAATCTAGCTGGACTCGTACAAAATGGATAGTGAAAGTTGAATAAGACAATATTTTAAAATACTACACAAAGCTGGAGAGATAGCTCAGTGGTCTAAACTCCTGCCTGGCAAGTGGAGTCTAGATCCCCAGTACCACATACTGTGGTACTGGAGTCTTGGGCACACTGTGCCAGCCCCAGTAATGGGCTTGGTGGCACATGCCTGTAACCACAGCACTGAGGAGGCTGAGACAAGAGGAATACTATAAGTCTGAGATGTGTAGCAAGACCCTGTATCAAATCAGTAAATATTAAAAAACAAAATAAAATGCTACACAAACTACATTAAAATAACAATAGCAATCATTGATATTGTTTTTGTTGTTATCACTCCCAAGACCACACATTTCACATTTAATTGCTTTCATTATTAAAAATAAACAAAAAACAAAACCGGTTTAAAGTCTTCCTGTTCTTCCCTGATCTGCTTATTAATTCCATATCACACACATATCTTTCTGTATGTAGCCTTTCAAATCATTGAGAGGAGAGATCACTGAGATCCATCCCTTACACTGGATTTTCTCCTTTCTGCCCTAAAAGGAAACCAATCCATTGAAAAACATTGAAAGAATAGGAAAAAGTCAATAACAGTGTACTCAGACATCAGTGTTGTTTGCTTGACTGATGGCTACTGTCCCCTTTGGAACTTGTTAACATATTGAAGTGATGTTGTTGAGAAGTGATCTTGACAAGGTCAAGATGTTTGGATTTCCTTTACTATTTTTAATTCTTGTCAGTGTTTAATGCCCTTTTTATGTACTCATGAATAAGGGGATGAAATTTTGTCCCCCTAAAAAGAAAGTTTTCCATAGATTATTTTTCCTAAACATGATAGCCTAAAGCCCCAGGTCCTGCCCCAATGTACCAACATGAGCCCCAGACCCCACAGCCTTGATTCCAACCTTCACTAACTACACATGTTCTGTATCTCTAGTCTTCCTGGAGGCAATTCCATGGAAGGTGGAGAACCAGTGTCAACAACTGAAGGCAAGGTAAGTCTTTTATTTCCCTGTTTTTGGCAAAGAAGGGGAATAATGGAGATTAGGCTGTCTAGTCCTAGATTCTCTTTTAAATGAAGCTTGCGGGTTAACTGTATTTCCTTCTAGGTGTTCATGCTGCAGCCTTAATTCCCAGGCGAATGATTAAAAGCAAAATAGATGGAGCTCTTCAAATCCAGAAAAAGTTCTATGGAGTCAACTAGGAAGAAAAGTATGTGAGCTATTTCCTCTATTTTTTGTTAGGCTTAGGGATTTTAAAAATAGTTTTCAGTTATTTATTTATTTGGTACAGGATCTAATTACACAGCTTGGACTCCTAGTGATCTTCCTATCTCAGCATCCTCAGCACTGGAATCACAGGCATGTGCCACCATGCCCGATTTTGGTAGCATACACAGTGCACCCAGGCTTCCAGGATCCATGTGGCATGTAGCACCTTGAATTGAACCCAGGTCCTTGCCCTCATAGGCAGGCACTCAGACCACTGAACTATCTCTCTGGGTTTTTTTATTTTTATTTAAGACACGGTTTCTTTCCCTCCTTGCTTATTTTAATTATGCATACTTTGCCTCCTCTCTATAATCTGGAGGAGTAGTGTAGGCAGGAGATTTCTGGAGCTGTTTAAGTCTTGAAGCTTTGTCAGGGGCACTCCAGTCCCATTCTCTGCCATGTCAAGCTGATCTCCCAATCTCAAAATGTTCTTTTTCTCTAAGATCTTAAAACTTCCAAGCCAAAGAAAAAGGAGAAAAACTTACTCATAAAGAATCATGGTGATATAAGTAAGATAAAGTCAAGCAAGACCAAGGTGGTATCTTTTTCTAACCATCAGGTAAGACACATACTGGAACATTGTAAGTGGCAAATCTCATGAGAGTAGGAATGTTCACTATTTTGGTCATGCTGTTCAATAACACAGAGAACAGTAGCTAGGTAGAATTTGCACTCAAGAAATATCTAGAGAAGGCAGAATACTTGGGAAGGAAGCTTGGAAATATGGAAGAAAGAAGAAAGGGAGGAAGGAAGGAGGAAGGAATGAAGACCAAGGTATGGAGGGAAGGAAGGAAGGAAGGAAGGAAGGAAGGAAGGAAGGAAGGAAGGAAGGAAGGAAGGAAAGAAGGAAGGAAGGAAGGAAGGGAGGGAGGGAGGAAGGGATGAGGGAGGGAGGGGAGGAAGGGAGAAGGAAAGGGAGGAAAGGAAGGTAGGATAGAGGACAGGAAGGAGGGAGGGAGGGAAGGAGGAAAGAAGGAAGGAAGAAAGAAAAGGAGAGGTGGTTCCAAGAAAATCATCATAAAGGCTAATGTTGGCAAGATGTCAAGAATTCTAAGGTCATAGAGAAAGAAGGGACTATAAAAGACCACAAATAACCAGCCCTCTGCACTCACAAAATTTATTTGAAATACTCAGAACTTGAGAATTCACTGGATAAAGCAGAGAGCTTTATGGTGAAATAAGTATGTTCTATGGACAAGCTGCTTAATATATTTGGCTCCTTTTCTACCTCTTTCTATTGCCATTAAAGTTATGCTCACACTCTGGACTATAACTTAACTGAAAATTTTCAGACTATATATTCAAGTTCATGATTCCCATTTGAGCTATCAGTGAGCTATTTAGGAAATTTACATGGATTAATTTAGTTTCCAGAGCAGCTAAACCAATTGGTCATTTTTCAAAGAAAAAGAATGTAATCAACCTGGTTATATTCCATTCTCCCCACTTCCTTGAATATGCATAGCACCTCAATAAATTTTCATGTAGAAGATTTCTGGTTTATTTAAAGATACAGAAAATGTTCTTTTGCGAATTCTGAGCAGTTGACACTCAACAAAATGAGGAAAGGTTAATATACTCTTGTGGGGAAAAAGAAAAATTAAAATAGGAGTGATCATAATTCAAATGAAGAAAATTGTCAAGGGCTTTCTTGAATTCAAATTACATTCAGCCTACTTCCTTAGACCTTCCGCAGTTGAAGCCTTGGCAGTGGTACACGGGTATGAAGGACCTCCCTGTGGCCCTGAAAGTACATCAGGATTCAAAGATGAGCACATACTTTCTATAGTAACTCTAGTTATGTGGACATATGCCCTTTGAAAAAATTTCAAAAGCATTGGTTGAAATCAACATATTTCAGCCCACCTTTTAGGCATAACTTATGCCTCATGAGATAGAACAGCCAATTTTTAAATTTTTCTGCGATGCTTTGCCAAATGTAGCAACATTTATATAATCACTGTGGTAGAGTGGTAGAGGTGATAGTGTTTGCTTGCGATCACAGGAGTGACAGCTATAAACATTTGTTGAGCCCTAAATGCATGGTGAAACTTACGATAAAGAATTTACATGCACTAACTTATTCACTTATTATCTTAATCTTCAAAACCACACTATCAGGTTAAGCACTGACACCATAGTATATGCATTTTTCAGATCATGAAGCTAAGGTTAAAAATATTAATCAGCTTGTCCATAGAACACACTTATTTCACAATAAAATTCTCTGCTTCATAAATACAACCCATTCTTTGAGTCTCTCCAAATCATATTCCAATATGCAAATCAGTAGGTATTAAAGGCTAATGTGGGAATCTTGGTAAGAGAGCAAGTAAAAATAGAGGGGCCAGGGAGATGGCTCAGTAGAATAAGAACTTGCCTGGGAAGCAGAAGGGCCTGAGTTCGATCCCCAATTCTGCCAAAAAACAAACAAACAAAAAACCCAAGACAAAAAATACAGGAGGGCCAGTGTGCTATATAAACAACCCTCAGTTCTATAAAGAAATTCAAAACTATCTACTTTCATAGAAAGCAAAGAGTACTAATTTTAGATGCTCAGGAAAGCATGGCATCAATATGTAAAAATATAATTGATATGAAAATGTTTTCCTAGTGATTGTTACATTTTGTAACAATTAATTTATTCATAACTCATTAAATTAAGGTAGGAATTAAACAGACACTTTATATCTATGAACTCCCTGATCTTTTGTCAACTTATTAAAATCAACATAAAAAAATAAAATAAAATCAGCATAATCGTGATTATAGGCCAAGTGTCCAGACTGCCTTCTAAATTGGTAATGATATAAAATTAGCACCTCATTCTTTAAAATATTCACATAGTTCATGCAAAAACATGATTGTTGACAGAATAATAATTGGCTTAATTAAGGATAAAGAAAGGGAAAATAAACACTTATTAACCACCTGCATCATATTGCATTTAGTGTCTCCATATACATTATTTCACATTGGTGATAATATGTATTTCATGCGACTGTTCTGAAACTTAAATAAGCCGCAAACATGAAAGTACCCATGGGTAGATAGAGAAAGAGATCTCATCCTAATGGTTGCTTACCATGTTGCAAGTGCTGTTCTACCTTATACATCATTTCTTTTTAATCTTAACAACAGTCCTATACACTTGGCTTTATTACCTAGATTGTACGCATAAAGAGAGTAAGGCTCACGTGATGTGTTACTATCAAAGTAGCCCCTGAACTGACTGAATTCTACATCCCTGGTCTTAGCACTTAAAGAATGCCAAAAGCTTTCATAATAGCACTTCATCATGCTAAGGGAGGGAAAGCAAGCCTCAGGATTCACTCACTCATTTATTCATTCAACAACTATGCCTTCAGCACATACTCTGTGCCAGTCCCTGCCTAAATTCTTTCCATAAATGATCTCAGTGAATCTTTGCTATGTTCTTTTAGATGAACAGTAGGATTATTCTACCTTCACAGAGGAAGAAAAGGGCTCAGGGTGGTAAAACATTTTTCTCAGCACTATAGAGCTAGGAAATCGCAGAATCTACATTCAAAATTAATTTTACTTGTCTTTAAAGCCTTAACTTTTCCCACAATACTGTAATACTTTTAGAAAGAAACTACTATAGGCAAAGTTACATAGTTTGTATCATGTGGTTTGCTTCCCAGCAATAGGACCCTTTTAAATGCACTGATGGCTCTATAGCCTAAGAGAAAGTGTTTCCTCTAGTCATTTGTAAGCAGAAGAAAGGAAGAATAAAAAGACTGGAGCAAGAGGAAATGTTTACTAATTCTTGTCACCATAGAGGTTGAAAGGATTATAAGCAATCCTGATCCAGTTGTCAGGTGGCCACATTTCTGAACTACCTACTTTATCTCCTATGAAAGCTACACTGAGGAAGAGTGGAATGTGCTCCACGAAAATCCATCCACCAGTACTAGAAATAGCCTTCCAAGGTCCTTTTTGATGAATAAAAGATAACATGGAAGAGGTTACTGAATCTTATGTGAGTTATTTTCAAGTCATGAAGTTGCCTGTAAGATTTGTAAGATCAGTTTTCTGTCATTCACTTGAGAATTCAATTGTCACTCACTTAATCTTCTGTTTAACCCTACTAAAGAGTGGGACAATGACCATACCTCATAGCAGCCAAGCCCCAGGCGACCGCTTTCCTGCCCAAGCAACAATGGTCGTAGCTACTCCCATATCTTCCATTCTTGCTCTAGTTCCCCATTTTCTTCTAGCCAAATAGATGATTTCCTAAATGCTAAGCAAGCAAACTTACCTTTCCTCTTATTTTAAGTTCATCTCTTTGACTCTTTTCTCACAAGGCTATCTTTCCATACATGTCCCAGAGCAACAGAGATGCAAGCCAGGGGTTCCAGAGAATTCTAGTCTGGTTGAGTGAAGGACTCCTCTAGAGAATGGATGGCTCAGAATGAGAGTGTGATATTAATGAGACCAAAATGGAAGGTTCAAGCTCTGTGGGACCAGTTATAATCTTGCATAAGAAAAATTTGTGCCTTATCTGAAACTTCTGTGTGACCACCTCCCAAACACAGGCTCTGGTTCACAAAGAAGACCTGGGCCAGAGAATAGGAGACATATCCATCAAGTTCAACTGCTAATAAAGCCACAAGGGAATAAACTGTAGGCTTTACACTTTAAGGGGAGTATAATGCAACCGTATACACACAGCCTTCGGAACTGAAAGTTTGAGTGACTGAATTTACTTAATCTCTCTGAGGTTTTGTTTCATCATCTTTTTACAGGATAGTGAGCTGAGTGAAGAGGAGGCAATGAATGAGACAAAAATTACATTTATTGAATATGTCCTTTCCTCCAGACATTGTGCTCAGTACTTCTCATATACATTCCACTTTATCCTCCTCAAATTTGTACAAGTTACAAATTGTTATTGAAATAATAATGTAGAATGTAAGAGAGTACTTGGCTCATTGTGTACTTAATGTCATTTTTTCTAAATCTATAGAGGAGTGACAAAGACTCTAGTTCTCAGAGAAGACATCTATTTCACATTCTCACTGGTGATTGGTAACTCAGTTTGAAGAGGCTTGCAATAATTTCAGAAACAATCATAGAATGTCAGAAAGGAAGGAACTTCACAGATTGTACAAGTCTAACTCTTCACTGGATATAACAGCAAGATTCCTACTTATTGATGTGGCAGGAAGAACTAGAGGAGAACTAAAGAAGTCTCTCTCTCTCTCTCTCTCTTACATGTGTTTTCCTGCCTCTTTAGGGACTCCCTCAGCAAAAGACCCTCCCAATCCTGCCTCAACAGAAGTGAAGAGCATAATTCAGTTCTTGTGCCTGCAGTTAGTTAAAATACCTCAGGATTCAGGCATTACTGCTTCTTGGGAGCTTGACAAAATTGTTTGGGGATATAAAACAGAGGGAGGAAAGAAAGGAAAGTTATACTCCACAAGAATGATCATGATGGGTTGTATGGACATCTTGGAAACAGTAGCAGAAACAAATGCAGAACAACAATCTTCCTGCAGCCTGTCTTTGGAGAATAGGGGAGTGCACAGTATTCCATGTTCCCTGATGGGTTTTGAAGTCCACTATACTCCCCATATGGGTTGGGTAGCAATCCCTACAAGCCATTCCCAGCCATTGTTTGCCAAAGGCTCCTGTCAAAAGGGATATTTTGAGGAAGAAAAATTCTATTCCTGGAGCTGGAGCTATTGTACACACTACGTATTTCACAAAAGTTTGCTAAATGAATGGAGCCTAATTTTACCTAGGGAGGTTCTCCTGGTCTCCTGCTGATGCACCACAGTAGGTTTGAGTTTCAAAAGCATTGGTGGCTAGTTCAAATTGTCATCTTCTAGCCCATCATTAGAGGCTTTCTCTGGACAAGACCACAGCGTTCCTCCAAAAGTGAAAAGCATCTACTTGAAATTTGCAAAAAATAGTGAAAACAGATGTCCAGGCAGGCTAAGTTTAAGGAGTTGAGGCCAGAACTGTTGCACTTTGGTAAGAGAAATAGGGATGTGGAACAAAATTCTTTACTCTGGCAATAGTTCTTCTGTTACTACTCAAAAACTATTTGTGGAATGTCTCAGTCATCTCTACCATGATCATAACTTCTGAAGAGAAATGGCATGAGTGGAGGCCAGAGCAATCAAAAGGTCACATGGGTTATGGAGGTAGAAACAGGAAAGAGACATTGATCAAGAGAATGGATTTCAAGTGTCAAAGAAAATTCTAATGTTCTGTCTTTCAGTGAATAAGTACCTCGTTTTCTTCATAAGCTTGTCCTTATAGGGTAAATAATCCATAAATTAAGGAGGCATAAAAGAATGCTAAAACCCAGATATATGTATATTCAAATATTCATAAGAGACACAAAAACTCAAAGGAAGGGAAAAAAGTAACAAAAACCCAAACAGAAACATGCTAAGTAAAATTCATAGCATATACAGACACGAATTCATAAACATGAATGGATAAAAACATACAAATTATCATACATAAAAATTCAAACTTTCAGCATACACATACACTTCAAGCACAACATTAATATTTCCTGGGAAACCTAGACAAACCAATGATCCCAAGGTTGTGGTTTGCTGCTACTCCCAGGCCTTTCTCTACCTGACTGACCATACAAGATTTTCCTTAACTTCTTTTTTATTTTTTTAAAAATCTTTTTAATATTTGGTACATGATCTATCTACCCAGCTTGGACTCAAAATGATCCTCCTGTCTCAGCATCTCCAGCCCTGGGATTGCAGGCATGCACCACCAACCCTGGTTTTGGTGGCTGGCTTGGAGCAGAGCCAATATGGCATACAGTGCTGGGGATCAAACCCAGAGCCTTGTGCTTGCCAAGCAGGTGGTTAGATAGCCTTGCTACCTCCCTAGTTCAAGATTTTCCTTAACTTAATCAATTTATAAAGTTATAAGAATTTCCAGTACAATATGTCTTGTTCTTGGCAATTGAATTTTGAGAACTAGTAGAGTGATTATTTGAAAAATAGTATTCTCAAAATAATGTCAGACTCTATGCTGGAAGTAGAAAAACATCTGCACAAATAAAATTTTTTCTTCTTTATCATATTATTTGATAAACTATCATTCCCACACTGCACTCCATGGCCCACAGATCATCTTGGCTGGACTCAAATATTTCTGAAC
Source organism: Ctenomys sociabilis (assembly GCA_004027165.1). Lineage (NCBI taxonomy): Eukaryota > Metazoa > Chordata > Mammalia > Rodentia > Ctenomyidae > Ctenomys > Ctenomys sociabilis. The sequence continues at coordinate 21,789 of PVKA01027070.1, forward strand.
CAGCTTTTCCTTTTGAATTGACTTTTTAAAATCTTTTCCCCTGTCGTTCCCCTCTAATGTCTTAGTTTGTTCAGGCTATGATAGCAAAATGCTTTAAACTGGGAATTTATTTCTCATGGTTCTGGAAGCCAGAAAGTCCAAGATCAAGGTAAAAGCAGATTCAGTGTCTGCTGAGGGCTGGCATTGTGCTTCACAGATGCAACTTTTGGTTGGGCCTTATCATGGCAGAAGTCCAAGGACAAACAAGTTCCCTCAGGCCTCTTTTAAAAGAACACAAATCCCATTTATGAGGTTAGAGCCTTCATGCCTAATCAGGCACTCTATATCTTCATACTATCTCATGTATGAATTTTGGAAAGACACAAACTTTTGTATTATATCACAATTTCATATCCAGTTTCCATTAGATAGCAACAGATACAAAGGAATTAAGGAAAGATCAGAAATCTAAAGCCTACAACATGTCTGCAATCACTGTTCCAAATCCCACTATGGGTAGAAATTGAACAGGCTTTCCTGATAACAAGGTAGAAGTACAACAAATTTGTCTTACCATAATTATATAAGCCACTTATTTTGCATGACACTTTACAACTGTATGTGATGGTTAATATTTCTTTTGTTTTTTCTAAGATAAGGTCTTTCACTGCAGCCCAGGATGACCTCAAATCCATTATCCTCCTGACTCAGTCTGCCAACTGACATAGATACAGGTATTTCCCATAATGCCCAATTTACAATGGTTAACCCTGGTTATCAACTTGACTGGATTGAGAAACATCTAGGAAATAAATAAAACATGTTTCTAGATATATCTGTGAGAGCACGTCCAGAGATTATTGACATGTGGGACAGAGAACTCAAGGGGGAAGGCCCACCGTGACTGGGTAGCAACATTTAATGTGGTAGAGGCCCATACGGATGGAAAGAGGAAGAAGTAGGAAGCCAAGTAGTACTGCACAGGTCCATCTACTACCTTCTCTTGGCACGCTCAAGCTACTTTGCCTCTTGTAACTCTGATTCTTTCCTCTATGCCCAACTTCATAGTATTATCTCATTTAGTCTTCAGTAACTTTCCAGAAATCCTACAGACAATTAATGGAAAATCAAAATTACAAGCTAGAGTCACTGGACCTTTAACACTTGTGCTCTTTCTATAACATTATACTGTCTTTCATAGCTAATTTGTCAAAGTATTCTACTAATATCATATACACATCAATTAAGAGAATATGAAATAGCTACATTTTGCTCTTGTAGCCAGTGTGCACAAGAAGGCCTCAATTCATTTCTCTCTAATGAAATTTTATCTCTGAAACTTTGGCCATCTACTATATTTCTGGCTAGGTCCTGTGATATAAATAAAACACAATGTAATAAAGCACTAAGTGGTATACATTTAAATGCCCACTTATAAATTGAGAGCAGTAACAGATTAGAAATTGGTTGTAAGAGATAACAATAAGAAAGAAATTAATATTGGCTTATGTTATCAAGGAGGATATAAATGTTGAACTTGTATAGAGATAATTGAGAATTATCAAGGCAGAAAGGATTTTCCATGCAGCAGCACCAGTGTAAGGAATGACAAAGGCAGATGTGAATGCTCCGCATTTGGGTACAATAGAAAAGACTTGCTTCATTTCAATATAAGATGTGTACTAGAAAGCCATGTGCAATACTAGGCCAGTTACAAGTGGCCAGTGGCCCCCTGATAAGGAAGGGGGCAACTTACATCACACATATGCTATTTTCTAGAAACCTACACTGGGTGCTCATTTAAAAAAATGGGAGTGGTCTTTTTAATTGTTTTCTATCAAGTGAGAGTCTGAAGGAATTGGGCAATAAGTCTTCTTATAGGAGAGGAGCTATTATTTCAGGAGAAAGGTAAAGCCCAAATTTCTCAGCTTCCCAGGGAAGGATAGAGGACTCTAACACTCAACATACAAGAAAAATCTTCATCTTCTTTCCATCCAGAGACCAGACTGAGTGTGTATGACAGACCTTTGCATGCTCCCTGGATCTCATTCAGCAAGTGCCTGGGCCCCGCTTGAGTGTGGGACCATCTGTGCACTAGCAGGAACCTCCCCCATCAGACAGGTCTGCTGTGGACCCCTGAGACAAAACTCCAGGCAGAGAAGCAGGGGGTAACACCCACTGAGCTAATCAAGGAGCTGAACATCTTCCCAGAGAGGTACAGTGGGTTCACTGGCCCACCAAATAGCTGAGTGCAGGGGTTTGATCCTCAGGGCTGCTATGCCGGCCCGCCCCAAGGGCAAGCTGAGATGGCAATTGAGACTGGGCATGGTGGTGCATACCTGTAATCCCAGCACTTCAGAGGCTGTAAACAGATGGATCATTATGAGACTGATCTAGTAGTGAGACCCAAAACACCCTGTAGACCCTTCACTAAAAAATACAAAAAAAGAGCATGGAGCAATGTACTATAATCTTTGAAAGAAAAGAAATTCCAACCCAGACTGGTAAACCCTGAAAAACTCTCAACTTCGATGGAGAAGTGCAACACTTCCATGACAAAGAACAATGACACAATTAAATGATGACAAAGCCAACCCTACACAGACTACTAAAAGATATTCTAGAGAGGGGCCAAAAGGACAAAAATTCCATGAAAGTGAATGGAAAGAACCCACCAAATATGGCAAACAATTAAACACAAATAAAAAGAGGTATGCAACTGCAGATAAATAACAAGTCAATCACAAGGTAAGAATTACAACCATCAATATCAATGGACTCAATTCACCAAGTAAAAGAAGGAGATTGGCAGAGTGGATTGAGAAGCAAACTCCAACAATATGTTATGTACAAGAAACACACTTAACTCCTAAAGAAAGTCAAAGGATGGAAAACTATACTACATAATCAAAGACCTCACAAAAAGCTAGAGTAGCAATCCTGTTCTCAGGCAGTCTGAACATCAAATCAAGAATGATCTAATGAAATAAAGAAGGCCACTACATACTGGTGAAGGGACAAATAAAAGAAGAAATCGTAACACTCATAAATATGTATGCACCAAACAAAGGAGCATCCAACTATATAAAACAAATGTTAATGAATATGAAACATCTAATATGCAATATTACACTCTTAACAGGAGATCGTAGCATGCACTTATCACAAAATGATAATTTAGGAAGATAAAAAATTGACAAAGAACTAGCAAAACTGAACAAGAGCTTGGAACAAACTTATGAACATATACAGAGTGTTCCACCCAACCACATCTGAATACTCATTCTTGTCAGCTGCACAAGGGACATTTTCTAACATACACCACATACTAGTCCATAGGTCATGCTTAAGGATATGCAAGAACACAGAAATTATCTGACACAGATATTCTAACCAAAGTGCAATGAAACTAGAAATAAATGAAGAAAAAAACAAACATAAAGACATGTAAATTAAATGAAAATCTCCTCAGCAACAAAGGGGTTACAGATAAAAATAAACAAGAAATTAACCAATTTGTGCAATTCAATGAAAATTAAAGCACAACTCCTCAGAACAGTGGGGTACAATAAAAGAAGTTTTTGGAGGAAACCTTAAAGCTGAGAACACACATTAGGAAAACAGAACAGGAATAAATAAACACCCTGATGATGCATGTCAAAAGTCTAGAAATGAAGAACAAACAAAACCCAAAGCACAAACATGGAACGAAATTATAAAGATCAGAGCAGAAATTAATGATATGGAGACAAAGGAAACAGTATAAAGAATTAATCAACAGAGAAGCTGTGGCTCCATAATCTCCTTGTTCAGAAACTTTGGTGCTCAACTGAGTTTCATGATGTTGCAGTACAGGTTCTCCTATGTCCTGAGTCTTCACTGACCTTGAAAGGCTAGGGCCAAAATGTTGGCTGGCCTTCTGGCTCTTCTCTTTCTCCAATTTTGATCTGTGAACTTAGGCTGTTACCATCCAGAAGAAAAGCTGATTAGTATCCTGCAACATATGCCATTCACTTTGCCTTATCGGACTCAATAGTTTTTAGTTATTGTTGTACAATTCCATTTGTATTTCTTCTTTTCGCTTCTTATACTGAGACTTTACGATATTTACATAGGAGTGTCTGATTTAGTCCACTTATGAGTATATGTTCAAGTGGCATCCACTTCAGTATAAATGATGCAAGCTTATCATTCTTAATAGCTGAGTAATACTCCATTATATAGAAATACCACATGTTCTTCAACCATTTCTCACGTGATGGAAATCTTGATGGTTTCCAAGATTTTGCTATCACACATTGCGCTGCTATAAACATAGGTACAAATATATCACTATGAAATAATGTTTTCAGTTCCTCTGGGAAAATTCCCAGGAGGGGGATAGCCGGCTTGAATGGGATTTCTACTCCTACTCTTCTGAGGAGTCTCCACACTGACCTCCACAATCATTGTACTAGTCTACATTCCCACCAGCAGTGGAATAGTGTTCCCTTTTCCCCACATCCTCTCCAACATTTGTTGTTGGTTGATTTCCTTACACTAGCCATTCTTTCTGGAGTGAGATGGTATCTCAGTGTTGTTTTTATTTGCATTTCACAAATGACTAGCGATGCGGAGCATTTTTTATTTATTCACTTCTTTAATTTCGTCCTCTGAGAAGTATGTATTCATCTCAGATGCCCATTTCTGAATTGGGTCTTTAAAGATGAGGACCTTGATATATCTTAGTTCTTTATATATTCTAGACAGTAGACCGCTGTTTCATTGCTTATTAGTTAGGATTTTTTCAAAATTTGTGGGTTGTCTTTTCACTCTGTTGACAATTTCTTTTGAAATGCAGAAGCTCCTAAGAAGAATTGATCTCAGTTGTTGATTCTTTCAAGTGGTTCCCCTGCAAATGTATGTTTGTTAAGGAAGTCTTTACCTACCCGTATGTCTTCAAGAGTTCTTCCTAGCTTCTCTTCCAGGAGATTGAGTGTTTCTGTTTTAATGTTTAGAACTTTAATCCATTTTGACTTTAATGTAGTGCATGGTGATAGAGCTCAGTCAAGTTTTACTTTTCGTCATGTAGAATGCCAAGTTTTCCAGCACCATTTGATAAAGAGGCTATCCTTCTTCCAATAAATATGATTGGCCCCTTTGTCGAGGATCAGATGGCTGACTGTGTTCATAGATACTTCTGCATTTCTAATCTATTCCATTGATCCTCAGGTCTATTTTGTTGCCAATACCATGTTGATTTTTTCACAGTGGCTTTGTAGTATAATTTCAAGTCAGGAATTGTGATGCCTCCTACCTTGTCTTGATTGGCCAAGATTGCCTTTGCTATTCTAGGTCATTTGTGGTTCCAAATAAATTTTGGCACTGATTTCTTTTTGTCTGGGAGGTATGTTGGTGGCAGTTTGATAGGGGTTGCATTAAATCTGTACAGCAATTTTGGGAGTATGGCCATCTTCACGATGTTGGTTCTTCTTCTTCAGGAGCATGGAATATCTTTACATTTTTTGAAATCCTCTATAATCTCTTTTCTTATGGTGTTGTGATTTTCCGTGGAAAGATCTTTGACTTCCTGAGTTAAGCGAATCCCAAGGTATAGATCGAAGTTCTATAGTGTGCCAGGGGAGAGTCACATGGGGAGAAAACTTTCTCTCAGGCTCTAACAGAAAGCAAACTGGTCAAGTATTGGGTGTGACTCATCCACATGGATGACACAGACAAAGGATCTACAGAATAAGGTATAGGACTACAAGATAAATCCTGGGGGAACTTCACTGACCTCATACGAAACAAAAAGTGCATGTGTTGGTATATAGTTCTTGCTCTATCTAGGTCTTAACCATCCAGCAGAAAAGTATAAAAATGAAGCATACACTGCGGGGCCATAACAATAAGTTGAGCTGTAAATTACTAAGGTCGACAATTTCTTCGGATAACTCACTACTGTTGTGGAATGCTGGACTGTGTTGGACTGAGTGGTCGAGTTGAGGCACCTAAATTAGTTAAATGACAATTGAGTGCCCATCTTTGACATGTGTAGGCAAAGGAAGGGGTATAGAAAGGAAGAGTCATGATGTGTGTGTATGGACAGTACAGTTGGGATAGATAACGCCGTGCTTCTGCATAATTCTATGAGAGTCAAGATTTGCACTAATGGTGGTTGGCCAGGATATTATGCCGGCTTCTACTACTGTGGACAACCACTAAGAAAATAAAAAGGTAGAAAGTATTAATTATTGAATCTTTGACGTAATTCAGGTATAAAAAATAAGATACGCAAACAGCTACACTCTTAATTTCCTGATAGGAGACATACGCTATAATAATGTCTGTAAGTATAATATCATATATGCACCTTCTATGATACCAAAACATTATGAAAACAGTTTGCAATGTACTAATTTATCAAATCAACCTTGTCCACGTATCTTACAACTGTCTCATTGATATTTGTACTTCAATAACATAAAAATAAAAAAAAAAACTGAGAAGGTGTTTCTTTGAAAGATTAAATAAAATTGATAGGCCCATAGCTTGCTTCATCAACAGTAGAAAAGAAAAAATTCAAATTCATGCAATAAGAAATGAAAAAGTTGAAATTGCTACACACCCTGCAGAAATTGAGAAGATCATCAATAGCTATTTTGAAAATCTTTACTCTTACAGAGTCGATGACAGAGAAGACATGGACAGATTCCTAGAAAGGTGCAAATAACCAAAACTAAATGAAAAAGATAGAACAAGTTTCAATAAAACAATAATTGTCAGTGAAATTCAAAATGTAATGAAAACCTTCCATCAAAGAAAAGTCCGGATACTGAAGGATTTACAGCTGAATTCTACAAGAATTTTGCAGAAAACATATGCATAATACTCTTCAAATTCTTCAATGCAATTGCAAAAGAAACAGTTCTCCCAAAATCATTCCTGGAGGCAAGTATTATTCTGATACCAAAACCAGAGAAACATGCAAGTAAAACAAGAACTTAAAGCCAAAGTCCTTATGAATAGAGATGCAGAAATCTTCAATAAAATACCTGCAACTACAATACAGCAAATCACAAAGAAGATTGCACACCATGACCAGGTAGAAATCATGCCAGGGGTGCAAAGTTGATTTAACATATGCAAATCTATAAATGTAGTACAGTTTATCAATACAGCCAAACCCAAAAACCACATGATCATCTCAATTGATGTGGAAAAGTCTTTTGACAATCCCAGCATTCATTCATGATCAAACTCCTACAGAAAATTGGAATGGATGCCCTATACCTAAATATGATGGGAGCCATCTATGACATCCCAACAGAAAATATAATGCCAGAAGAGGAAATATGAAATCTCATACTCTCAGATAAAGTACAAGACGAGGATGTCTTCTATTGCCACTTGTATTCCATATAGTTCTGGAATCATTAGCTAGAGGCATCAGAAAAGAGAAAGAAATAAAAGGAATAAGAATAGGTAAAGAAGATGTTGAACTATCTTTATTTGCAGATGACATGATACTTTACTTGGAAGACCCAAGAAATTCTTTCAAGATGCTACTAGAATTAATGCACAAATTCAGTAGCATAGCAGGCTACAAACTAAATAAACAAAAGTCAATTGCATTACTCTGTGCAGATAACAAACACAATGAGAGAGAAATTAGAGGAAACAATACCCTTTACAAGAGCACTGCCTGAAACGAAATGTTTAGGTATTAACCTAACTAAGGAAGTAAAAGATCTGTTCAATGATAATTACAGTACTCTGAAAAAAAAAAATCTTCGAGGATTTCAGAAAATGGAAACATATTCCTTGCTCCTGATTGGAAGAACCAACATTGTGAAGATGGTCATAGTCCCAAAATTGTTATAATGATTAAATGCAATCCCTATCAAAATATCAACAACATGCCTCACAGATCTAGAAAAATCATTCCTAAAATTTATTTTGGGAGGCCGGGGACATGGCTCAGTGGAATAAGTGCTTCCCTGGCTGGCAAGGGCCTGAGTTCAATCCCCGGTTCTGCCAAAAACAAAAAACAAAACTAAAATTTATTTTGAACCAGAATAAACCTATGATAGCAAAGGCAATCCTGGGCAACAAAGGCAAAGCAAGAAGTATCACACTCCATGTCTTGAAATTATACTACAACTTACTGTAATAAAATAAGCATGGTATTGGAAAAAAATAGACCTGAGGATCAATGGAATAGATCACAAGATGGAGTTACAACTACAAACAGACTCAGCCATCTTGCCTTCAACAAAGAGATCAAATATGTTTACTGGAAGAAAGATATCATCTTTACCAAAGTCACCGGAAAATTTGGCTCTCTACATCCCCAAATATAAAACTTTACACTTTTACCACCATGCACTAAAGGGATTAAAGATCTAAACATTACAACAGAAACACTAAATCTCCTGGAAGAAAAAGTGGGTGGAAATCTGGAAGACATAGATATAGGCAAACAGTTCATGATCAAAAATCAAACAGCATAAACTAATACATTTTACTTTTCTAAGTAATACTTATTGTAAAGAATTAGACAACCTATAAACAGAGCTAAATTGAAGAAAAAAGCCATCAAGTAGTTTGGCCATGTCTAATTAATTTCCCAACACCTTATTCCAAACTTGGGTCAACTGTATTTTGAAGATGATCTTGCAAGTTAATGTGCAGACCACACCATCTACCCTATACACACATTTGCCCAAATACACACACACACACCAAAGTCATTTTATCTTCTACATTATAGTTATTTATTTTTTTTCATTTATAATGCTTTTCATACTTACCTTTCAGTAAATTACAAAATATAATATTAACTCAAATCATGATGTGTGTGTATAGACAGTACAGTTGGGATAGATAACGCTGTGCTTCTACATAATTCTATGGGAGGCAAGATCTGCACTAATGGTGGTTGGACAGGATATTATGTCGGCTTTCAGTACTATGGTCATCCACTAGGTAAATAATTATTGAAATTTTGATATAATTCAGGTATAAAAAATAAGATAAGTAAGCAACTACACTCTTAATTCACTGATAAGAGATATCTGCTAAAATAGTATCTGTAAATATAATATCATGTATGCACCTTGTACAATACCAAAACGTTATGAAAACAGTTTGCAATGTATTAATTCATCGAATGTGTATGGTTAAGGTGTCTTGAAACTGTCT
>PVKA01027071.1:0-30949 GCA_004027165.1 Ctenomys sociabilis
CTGCCTTATTCTAACCCAAACCATCATGGAACTGCTGCCAGCTTGTCTGTCTCCCTTTCCCAACCATGGACCCTGGAAAGTCAGCCCCATCTGTTTCCTTCTTTCTTGTATCCCTAGCCTCTAAGTTCAATTATTGGAGGCAACAACGGTAGGCAATTAAATGAACTCATGGATGAGCAAGGTGCCACTTTCACATAGAGCAAGCGTCCAGGCATGAATGGTATGTGGGACATCTAACTGCTCAAAGTTTAAAGTCATACAAATTCCATGGGCAGACCAAATAGCTCAGTGGATTAAAGCACCATAAGGAGGAGCAGGGACTGGGGAATTTGTTCCTTGGGCCTGCTGTGCTAGCCCTGCCCTTAGAGTGTACTGAGCCTGGGCAATTGAGACTGGACATGGTGGTGCACACCTGTAATCCCAGCACGTGGGAGGCTGTAAACAGAAGAATCACTATGAGTCCAATCTATGCAGGTCTGTAGACCCTTCCCTAAAATACAGAAAAATGAATAAATAAATAAATAAATAAAAATAAAGTCATACAAATTCCAGAGACACTGTCATCTTTGAAGCCCTTTATTCCCAGCAGTTCACATCGGTTACTCAGCGAGCCAGCGTTCGTGCTGCCAGCCAGGACACCCATTTGTCTTTTCCCAGACCCTGCAGTTAAGCCCTCACATCCAAAACAGAGCTGCAGTCCAGAGGGTTAAGGCCACCTCACTGCTGCAGAGGGCGGGGTGCCCTTGGGAGCCAGTCCTCCCCTGCTGGAAGTCTGTTCAGCTGGGAGGCAAGTATCTCAGCCAGTTTGGGTGTGACTGCCCAACGGGGAACGGAGTGAGGTACAGTACAATGGTTCTGGGCACCTGGGGTAAAAAGGCACCTTACGCAGTCCCCTGGAGAAAGCGCAGGCCATTCTTCACCTGCCCAATACACATTTTCTCACTCTTCACTGACTTTTAATCTCATCCCCTGGTCTATGAGAAACCATAACCCACATGCAAACTGAATATGTTTTTAGTTTCCCTTCATAAGAGAGCCTTGGTTCCACATGGATTTCATTTTTCTCCCTATGCCTATGAGAACATCCAATTTTGTTCAGGCCCCTTTTAATGGCACTTAATAAATATACATTCTGGGACCTGACAGAACAGGCTGTCCTGTTTCAAACCTCACACACTGCCTGTTTAAACAGCCTGTACAAAGCTCAGGTGGGGCCCATCTTAGTTTGCCCCATGCTATCTCTGACCCCAGGTCTGTTTGTCCACCATACACATCTAGGGCAGAGGTCTGTGGCCTGGCAGGTGAGCTTTCTGAGAAGAAGGGGTCAGGCCACCCCAGGCCACCCCAGCAGCCTCTCTGGTTAGCTTTGACTTCTGGTCTAAAGATTCCCAAGCAAAGGCAGTGGACAGTTGGGCTGAGAAGCCCAGAGCCAGAACTTCGGCACATAGTGGGCTCCCAGTCAGAATGCTTAGTGCACTTTATAATATATTCTCCTGTGATCCCTATTTTTATCAGAAATTTGAGCAGGAAAGAAAAGAAAATGCATCAAGAGCATCTTGTGAAGTGAATGTAGGGCTGGGGAAGGGATTGCGGGGGCTGAGGTTCTCTGGCTCTATGCAGCGTCTTCCTGCTTATCCAAGCCGAGGGTAGCACGTTGTAGACTCTCTGACACAGACAACTACGTTTTTCTCAAGGGGCCTTGAGATACAAGAGCTAATAGTGTTCAGCACTCTTATAGCAGAGACTTGCTTGGAAATAAATCTAAATTGCCACCTGTGACACACTCATTCTGTGAGGGCCAGGTGCAAACGTGTCAAAACTGCATGAAGATGCCAGAGTGTCACGTTCTCCCCTTTCTGAGAAGCCTGTGATGTACCTTGGTCAGCACCACACCCAGCACTGCCCCAGTGGCCAGTCTTGCTGGGACAGGACATAGTTTGCGAGGCACCTCGGTTTCCAGGCTCAAAATCCGGGTGACTCACTCAAGAGTTTCCAGAGACCAGCCACCGAGGGGCCAGCACAGTCCGTGCCACCTATGGACAGCACGTCTGTCAGAGGTCCCATATATTATGCTGTCTAGTGGTGTCATAGCTAGCGAGCTTGTGAGAATACAATGCAACACAATCTTTTTAAAAATGGGCCTGAGAATCTATCCTTACTATTAGTCCACCATGAACACATTGAGAAGGACCTCAAGTAGAGGCTGGGTCAAGGAAAAAGACACCAGGTTGATGGCCTATGTTTGCGGCCATGGGTATGGTCACAAGGGTTGGCAGCATGCTCACCTGCCAGTCCAGGTCAGCGGATGCCCAGGGCCATCCTCCCACCATGGATGGCACTGATTCTGGCGTCACAGTTTACAGTTTCCAAGAAGCCTCTGCACCCTTAGCCCCAAGCCAGTCTCACAATCTGGATGGTGTAGTGTCCTATGTCAAAGGCCACAGCCAACTGACCTTGGGCTTCCTGCTGCCTCCAGGCCTGAAACTACTGGGCTCCTCAGCTCTTTTACCCAGAAACAGGAAACTATGGCATTATCTCACCTCCCCACCCACTGCAGTCAGCAGCCTCAGAGTTTCTGCGCTGATTTGCATGCTCCTACTCCAGGGAAAACAGTGGCATGTTCCAATCGCTGCCGGCAGTATTATATACCTTACCTAACATGCCATCAAAATCCCCTGTGCCCTGGAGTGTGCTGAGAATTTGCCTACACATTCCAGAGCTGTGACTGGGTCACACCCACTCCCAGGCCCAGGAAAGTCCCCTGGGAACCTCTCCACTGTCACTAGGAGGACTCTCGGTGGTTCACTGTCTGCGGTAACTCAGACCCCAGCATGGAGAAACAAAAACTGAGCAGCCAGCCCTGGTGTCCTCAGAGTCCACAAAAGGGAAGTACACACTAGGGCCAGGCAATCCTGTATGTCTCCAGCCCTTCCCTGCAACCACGCAGCACACAGGTGGCACGCACCCGGGCTACCCTGCCCATGGCCAGCCCAGACAGAGGCACAGGTAAGACTGGCTACAAGCTGTGGCAAGTCCTGGCCAATCAGCCGGGACGAGGTTGCAAAGGCTTCCTTACGCAGACATGAGTGATCAGGGCCACCCACACCAGGCGCCTCCACTCACCTGGCCTGATGCCCCCTTTCCCACTCCTGCACTTTCTTTGCTTTATTTCCTAACAGGGCCATTGCCTCTAAGCCCCTCCTATCCCAGGGAGGGCCCTAGGAGGGCAGAGTCCAGCCCCACGGGGTGGGGTTTGGGGCCCTGGCCAGGAAGCCAGAAGGCACATAGCCCCTCTGTCCCTTCACTTCCACCAGGCTCCACTCCGGGTTCCCCTTCTTGTCGTGGGCCTCCAGGACGGTCACAGGCTGGCCCGGCTGCAGGCTCACTTCATGCGTGCTCCTGGCTGTGAAGGGGTACGCTGCTACCACCTGCAACACACGGCCAGTGACACAGACATGGTCAGTCCCAAACGCCTGCTGACCCCGCTCCCATCCCACCCAACCCTGGCCCCATTCTGGGCAGTCCCTGCCTCTCAAGTTCACCCCTTGCACTAAGACAGTATCTGCTGGTCCCACAGCGAGTCATCTCTGTGTGGTGGGCTCCCTTCCCCCACTTTTCTGGGTACTTTTTTCCTACAATTTTATCATTCTAGGGGCCAGGAAGATGGCTCAGTGGAGTAAGCGCTTCCCTGGCAAGCGCAAGGACCTGAGTTCAATACCCCGTTCTGCTAAAAATTTTTTTTATCATTCTACGGTCCCATATTGTCAGGTTAGGAAATGGAGAGAAGGCAAAGAATTTGGTCAAAATCAGAGCTGTAAAGACAGGCCCGCTTCACTTCAGAACAGTGTTCTCCACCCACTGTGGTCAGTGGCTGAGCAGTCAGTAGCCTGCCCCGCCCAGGATGTAAAGGGTTCGTCAGTTCAAGCCAGTTCCCCAGGCTCAGGTAGAACCAGGTGTGCAGGTAACTTGGTTACTTTTTAAGGAAAAGCACTGAACTGGAGAAAAATGGAAGGGGGAGGCACATGTCAAGCTACTATTTAACTTCTTTTGCTCTCAGTTACATTATGTAAAACATGGGAATGATATTCTACCCTGTTGGTCATTGAGGAGAATGAATGAATGAATGAATGAATGAATGAATGAATGAATGAATGAATGAATGAATGAATGAATGGTGAATGAGTGAATAAGTGAATGAATGAGTATGTGAATGAGTGAGTGAATGAATACATAGGGCTTAACAGAGTGCCTGGCACATATTAATGCCCTAATGAGTGGAGGCCACTTTAAACTCTTTACCATTACTGTTATTACAGATGATGAAGCCTCAGGAACAATAGCTGCGGACCAGAGAGATAGTTCAATAGAATAAATGTTTCCCTGGCAAGCACAAGAGCTGGAGTTCAATCCCCAATGCCACCAAAAAACCAAACAAAAAATTCAGAGGAACAATAGCTGCATGGAGGATCCCAGGAATAGAGAAAGCTGCTATGTTCAGGTGGGGGGACCACTGAATTCACCAACATTTTAACAACCCACACTGGAAGAGCAAGGGGCAGTGGCAACCTCAGGGCCTTTCCCATAGGGCAGGGCAGGCCTGAGCTGAATGAGCTGGCCTTGCAGTTGGACTTCTAGGTGTCTCTTGCAGCTCCTGGTGCACTGCTTCTGGCTCGAGTCTGAGAGGGTCTCGGTCACAGTGGGGTCTCTCCCACAGGTGTCTATGCACCTTCCTTCCCCAGCCCACAGCACCCCATGGCCAGTCCTTAGGGCCTCTGGGATCCTGCCCTTTGCTGCCCAGAGCCTTTCTGTTGTGCATACCCCACCCATGCAGTGCTCCCTGTCTGCTGATTACGGGAGGGCAGCCTCCAATTGGGGAGGCTCCCACAGCCCTGCCTGGCTCCCCAGCTCTTCCCATCCTCACAACCACTCTGCTAAGCCACTTCTGTCCCCCAGGACTCTGTGCATCCAAAGCCAAATCCTGAGGGGGCTTCCCATCTTCTGTCTCTGTCTCTGTCTCTTGTCTCTCTCTCTGTCTCTCGATATAATTTATAGACTCTAATGTTTTTAGTTTATTCCTGGATGCATGTAACCTCTACCCAATTTCAGAACATTTTCATCACTCTAAGAAAAAAATCTATAGCAGACAGCAGTCATCCCTTCTTCCCTCCCCCTCAGCCTCCAGCCTACTTTGTCTTTCTGTGGATGTGCTTACTCTGGACAAGTACACAAACAGAATCCTACGACCTTCCTGACTGTGCCTGACTTCTTTCACTTAGTATATTATCTGCTCGATGTTTCACCCAGCTTGTAACATGTGTCACTGCTTCATTCTTCTAACTATGACAGAATAATATTCCATCATGTGCATGTGTTATTTATACATTCCTACTGATGGATGCTTGGTTGTTTCTGCTTTTGGGTTCTCTTGAATAATTATGCCATGAACATGTATGCACATGTTTCCCATTGCTTTTGAGTGACAGACTGATACCCTTCCAAGGCCACAGGGCCCTGCTGGCCCAGCCCTGCCATCAGCAGCACCTTGCTCCACTCTCCCCTCTGTCTTCCCCGCCCACTGGGTGCCTTCAGTTCCCCCATCCACCCATGGCTGTCTCCTCTGTCACTGAGGCTTCACACACGCTGTGCCTGCTTGTTGGAGAGCTCTTGCTACCTGTACCCTGGTACAGCACCTACTCACCTTTTCTGTCTAGGAAAAGGCATCACTCTGCCCAGAAAAACTTTTCTACATCACAAGCTCTGGCACTTATCTGCCCCAATCACTGCACAGGTTCACCAATTATTTTACCCATCACTGCTGTCCCCCAGATCATAAGTGTGAGGAGGCAAGGGCTGTGACTCACCACTACATCTTGCACCTGCAGCCCTACTTGGTGACTTGAATGGAAACATGAATGCATGCCCACGATGGGGGACCAGGGGTTAGCGCTCTGTTAACAGTGTGGCAGGGACAGGGGCTTCTCACTCCAGATCTCACCCTTGTCACGGATTGAGACTCTGGCCTTACAGGGTCCCCGTAGGTATGAGGAGCAGGGACTCGGACAAAGATGAAACGATAAGCTCCAGCCTGGGTAGCTGAGGGAAGCAAGCCCCTCGACTCACCTGGGTCACAGCTGGGACCGAGGGCACTGGGGTGGGGACAGACCCTGGTGCTAGGTCGTGGGAGTCCTGCTGCCACCCTGCCTGTCCTCTGAGCTCCTCATTGGGAACGACGTGGTAAGACTGCAGCTTCCCAGCCGGCACATAGCCCCGATGTCCTAGGGAACGAGCAGAGGGTTTTCTGGTCATAAGACCCATCCATTGTAGCGTGGGGGAAAGTCAGCAGCAGTGCACACTTCCAACCCCGCTGCCCTGCACTCATGAGCACCTGGCAGGCCCCTTTCTCTCAGGCTCATTGCTCCTAGCTTCTGTTTCCTCACCTCTAACAACAGGAAGCTCATTCCCTACTAGGGCAACCCTCTTATATTTTGTCCTTTGCTCTTATTTTTTGGTACCAGGAATCAAACTCATAACTTCACACTTGCCAGGCAGGTCGGGTGCTGCTGAGCTATCTCCCTGGCCCCACTCCTCTTTAAATATGTCTAGAACACATAGGTAGGAAATCTGTTTTTCCTACTGGCTCCACTGGCCTGTCCCTCTAGTGGCCACCTGGAGCAAGGCCACTTCCCTTGCCCAGAAAGGCCTTTGAGCCACAGGCACAAGCTGTCCTGCTCCGCCCTGGTGTGCCCGTTCCTCCTCACACATCACCTCCCCCAAGGCCATTCTGACTACCGACTGCTATCACCACAAATGGCCATCACTCCCGAGGGCTTGCTAGGTGCAGTAGCCTCCACAATCCTGGAGTCGTCTGGCATCGCCAGCTCCGGCTTAAGTGGAGCCAGCAGAAGCCAGAGAAGCTCTGTGACTTCCCGCAATCACAGTTAGGCACATGGCCAAGCTGGGATCCGAACCAGTCCCAGGATCCCACGGGCCTTCTTGCTTAATATTCCTTGTTTTTCCCCACTGAAGTCTTGAGAATGCTCTTTCATGATTTCTGCCTGTTTGCATCACTTTAACTTTTCAAATTGACTTGACTTTTTCAAATTTGGCCTTGCCCTATATAATAACTTGAACACATTCATGGGGCTTAGCTCTTTCTAACACACGTGAAAACAATTCAGAACCAGAATAAACCGTCGGAAGGCGATCATTGCTGCCTATCGCCCCCTAGAGATCATCCTGCGCAACCCTCCGCTTTGGGAGCCACATTCCTGTCTGGAACATTTCATCATCCCAGATTTGTGGTGCCACCGGCCTTCAGCCAGTCAGTTACACAGGGTCACCCAGGCCTGCGCAGCAACCAAAGGCCCAAGGCCATGACCGCCAGGGAGGCACACACCCCTCACTGCCCTCACTGTGGGCATCCTGCACCCCCTGGTGTAGGTAGGGCCAAGTATCCCTTCTCTGGGCAAATCTCCGTCTTTCACAGTGCTGCTGAAGTTCTCCTCACACATCTGTCCACCCTCATGGTCTGTGAGGCCCACAAAGCGGGAATGTCTTGTTTCCATGGCCCAGCACAGAGGTGCCTGATGAAGGCTGTTGCAATAGAATGGTGAGTTCCTCTTTTTGGCACCCACACTCAGCTTCCTGTGCCTGAGCCCAGTGTCCATTACCCGTATTCATTCCCATCTTGGATTTTCACAGCCAGACGTGGCCCACAAGAGTACCCATGTCTCCTCACCAGCTTCAGTTGGGGTGGTTTTTCCAGAAGGAGGGGAAGGGCCCTCCAAGCCCACATACCTCCTGTGTCCACCAGCCAGCGGCTGCTGTGGCCTTTTGTGTCCTTGTTCTGAAGGAGGGCCACGACTTGGCCCCGTGGCAGTGTCAGGTCCAGAGTCCCCGCCCCACTGATGTTGCTTGTCACCTGGTAAAGCTTCCCAGGACCATACTTGCTCAGGAGAGCCTGCACCTGGTGTTCCGAGCCTGGGAGGAGTGGCTGGGGATGAGAGGGACAGAGAGACTCAGGAGCTGGCATTAAGAGTCAAGCCCAGAGGGCTGGCCAAATAGTTTAGCAGATTAAAGCGTTTGCTTAGGCAGAGACACAGGGGCTGGGAGTTCAATCTCCAGTCCTGCTGAAATGGTGATTTAGACTGGGCATGGTGGCACGTGCCTGTGATCCCAGCACTTGGGAGACTGTAAATAGGAGGATCACTACAAGTCCAATCTATGCAGTGAGCCCCTGTACATCCTGTCCTAAATACAAAGAAAGAAGAAAAAAAAAAAAAAAAGGGCGGGAGGGCAAAGACAGTTCTATCATGTGCTGAGAGCAAGGGAGCCCCCTGGGCCCACCGCTGCCCCTGCAGGGCCCATCTCGCCCGGGCTACCATCACCCCTTACTAGTGGATGGCTAGATCTCAGCGTCCAAAGACCTTTAAGAAGAGCTGTCTGTCACCCAGGACTCTCTAAAATACCAACTCAGGTTCAGTTGTAGAACTCTTGGATTTGGGTCTGGCCTTCTGCCTCTAAAGTCAAGCTAAATTATCCCAGAGGAAATAGGCCACCCAGGTCTCTCAGCCCTTCCACACTGCGGCACACTAGGCCTTCTCCAGCTGGCGGGGACAGGAGCCTGCGGAGGAGGGCACGCGGCCTGTGAGCCCCACCCCACATATGCCTGAGTATCCACCAGGTGCGAGGCGGGCATCTGCTGTGTGTGATGCAGCAGAAATGCAGGAGAGCTTCCACGCACATGGGAACTGCTGTGTAGCTGGGGAGAGCGAATCAGGATGCTTTCAGCTCATCCAAAACTCTCCTGGCATTTCCTTTATCATTCACTATTTCCAGCAAAAACATCAGCAAAAAGAGACTTGAAGGGGCGATTGTCCTCTGTTCATAAAACCAATGAGGAACTAAATATGCTAAATATACATAATCACTCCATTCTTATTTACCTATGTGCGTACAGTGCACGTGTGCTTGTTCACCATGTTCTATATAGTTATTTTGTTGGGGGAGGTGTTCAGTATGGAGCAGGCAGGGGGATTCACAGGGATATGTGGGCACAGATTTGCCACACCCTTAGCAAAAATTAGGATTAAGAATCAGGACAGAGCTGGGAATATAGCTTGGTGGCGGAGCCCCTGCCTAGCAGGTGCAAGGGCCTGGGTTTGATCCTCAGCACCACAAAGTCAAACAAGGAATTGAAAATCAAGCCATCCCAGAGTTCCTAAGCAAGTCCTTAAAAGATGTGTAGGACTAGGGCTGGCATTTTCAGAACAGTGGGGCTAGAAGAGTTATTTATTTTTGGCAGAACCGGGGATTGAACTCAGGCCCTTGAGCTTGCCAGGGAAGCACTTATTCCACTGAGCCATCTCCCTGGCCCCTCTCCTAGTCTCTTTATACAGTGTTTTATTTCTATTGTTGGTTTTTGGGTTTTTTTCAGTACCAGGGATTGAACTCAGGACCTTGTGCTTGCCAGGCTAGTGCTTAATCTGCTGAGCTATCTCCCTGGTGCTACAGTGTTGTAAAGGAAAATACTTTGCCAAAAAAATTGGCCAGCCAAAGATTTATAAACCATTATGCAGGTGCTATATTCTCACTTGCCATTTAAAAACACTATATCAAAAGAAAAAATTAAATGACTTTTTTTGTGTGTCTAGGATAGGGTCTACAGGGTCTCACTATGTCTGGACTCATAGTGATTCTCCTGTTTTTAGTATCAAAAGTGCTGAGATTAAGGCATGCACCACCATGCCCAGTCTTCAATAGCTATCTCAGTGTGCCCCACGGGCGGGGCTGGTACAGCACACTGGGGTCGAAACTCGGCCCAAGCAGGCACTTTAGTCCTCTGAGCTCTCAGGCTGGCCCTTAAATGACTTTGTAATAAAAGTACTTATTTGGTATGCTGGTATTGACAGTGGCATTGGAAGGTAGTGGGAAAGTGAAACACTGATGTAAAGTTTGAGGGTGTTCTAGATTCTTAGATGTCCATATAGCTTGCCCATCCTTTTGTCTAATTTCTCTGTCACATAAAGTATTTGGATTTTCTTACTCTTTTTTTATTAATTTTAATGAGAAACAAATAGTAATGAGACAGTTTCAAAACCGATT
This sequence comes from Ctenomys sociabilis, assembly GCA_004027165.1. Taxonomy (NCBI): domain Eukaryota; kingdom Metazoa; phylum Chordata; class Mammalia; order Rodentia; family Ctenomyidae; genus Ctenomys; species Ctenomys sociabilis. The sequence goes on from PVKA01027071.1 coordinate 10,105, forward strand.
AGTAGGACAGTTTCAATAATTAATTCATTGTATATTGTGGTCTTCGTAGTGGTTATTCATAGTAAAGATGCAGACATGATATCCTATTCAAACACTATTAGTAAAAATCTTTCTTTTTGTTGAATTAAGAGGAGTAGCTGTATATCTTTCCTATCTATTTTTTAAATAATTTGGGTTTTATTTATTTATTTTTTATTTTATTGAGAAACAGGAATGAGACAGTTTCAAAACTGATTAACAGGACAGTTTCAATAATTAATACATTGTACATTGTTATCTTCTTAGTGGTTATCCATAGTACAAGAAGAAAATAGGATACCCTGTCCAAACACTACTAACATCAATCTTTCTACTCATTGAATTAAGGGAGAGTAGCTATATATCTATTCTGACTGTTCTGTATAAACAAATACAAAATGGTCCTTCCTTCGTATCCCCTTTTTTTGTTTAGTCCTGACAGAGATGGGTATTCCATTGGCATCTACATAGTATAGGTGTGTGAATTCAGCAAAACAATCCAACACAGTCCAGAAGTCCCCAATAGTAGTGGGTTATCCACAGAAGTTGTTGACTTGAGCCTTTCACAGTTCAGCATATTAATATGGCTTTACTTTATATACATCATTTTTATACTTTTCTGCTGGATGGTTAAGACCAAGATAAAGCAAAACCTATATAACAAGAAATGTAACTTTTGTATCTGATGAGGTCAGTCAGGTACCCTCAGGGTTTATCCTGAAACCCTGTATCTCACTTCGTAGATCCTTTGTCAGTGTCAGCCATGTAAATGAGTCACATCCATTGCTTGACCAATTTGCTCTCTGTGAAAGCCTGAGAGAAAGTTTTCCCTCCATGTGACTCTCCTTAGGCACACTCTACATCATCCATCACTTTCCTCTGTGGCCCCATAATCTCCTTGATCAGAAAATTCGGGACACAACTGAGTTACATGATGTTATAGTACAGGTTCTTCTATGTCTTGAGTCTTTACTGACCTTGAAAGGCTAGGGCCAAAATTTTGGCTGTCCTTGCAGCCCTTCCTTTTCTCTAATTTTTGATCTGCAAACTTAGGTAGTTAACCATCCAGAAGAGAAGTTCATTATTACCCTGCAACATATTCATTTCAGTTTACCCTAACTATCCATTTTACTATCAATCATCTAAGGTATAACATGGAACATCAAGTATCGATATGTTAAACTTTATGGATTTTCTTACTCTTAAGCCAAGAGTGCTATGCTGTCTGTGCTTATTGGGCAGCAAAGGGCAAGCATGAGTTTTCATCCCACTCAAGCTCAGCTGGTGGAAAAGAGATGAGAGAGAGGAAATGCTTCTGTGGGTAATCAATGATAAAGGAGCAGAAGAGAGCAGCCAGTCTCATTCCATGGCAGGTCGGGGGAGGGGGACACTTACTTGTGATGCGGGAGGTGGCAGCACTTTCTCGAAGTTCTCTTGAAAGGAATGAAGCTGGATCCTGGTTTGGCCTAGCTTGTCCTCCACCAGCTTCCTGAAGACGGGCTCTGACATGTGGTGATGGGGCAGCTGGGTGGGACAGATGTGTCAACAGGAGGCAGGGCTACCAGCACTCTAGCTCCAGAGAGTACACGGGCCATTTCTGTCGCAGCTGCTGTTCTGTCCACCCACTGGCCCACTTCCCTACAAGAAAATGTCCCCCGTGGGGGTCCAGCACTACTGCCTGTTGCGGAACTATTCCCAGAGGGCTCGAGGTCCTGTTAACACCATGATTTACACAGGAAATGGACCCAGGCAAGACCAACAGGAGCTCGCTCACCAGAATTAGAGTGTGAGAGCCAAGATCCTGAGGGTCACTCTTCCTTGGCAGTGTGGGAGGGGGCGACATGCACTTGCAGCTCTCCCTAGCCACCCTTCTCACTGTGCACAACTAATGCCTTGTAGAAAAGAAAGCCAAGCAGGAGGGAAACAGAGCAAAGAACCAAAATTAAAGCCAGAGTCTCAAAGCTAGGGCATGGTGGTGTACACCTGTAATCTCAGCACTTGGGAGGTTGAGGCAAGAGGACACCCACAACTTGACCTCAGCTACACAGTGGGCTCAAGGCCAGTCTGACCTATAGTGTCATCTCTCTTCTGCTGTAGGCTGTGCCAGAGCCTCAGCCTCTCCGGGCCTCCTGCTGTGCAGATCACTACATTCTTCTTCATGCTCCAGATGGTTTGGGTTGCACTTTTGCAACTTTTTCTGTAACTTCTGCAACCCAAGGAATTCTCGGTAACACTCTGTCCTGAGATCTCCTAACTCCTCCTTCCTAGGCTAAGTGAGGCCTATCCAACTTCACTGCTAACAGGCACATACAACTTCCGGAGTTGTCACCAAACTTCTTACTCTTAGTTCTGACCCGAAGTCATTCTCCCCTGGGCTGCAGAGTTCCTGCCACACAGGCCTCCCCTAGTGCCACATGGACCGGTCCCAGGAAAAGGACCACTGGGCACAAGGGTCAGCTGGCCACAGGCCCACACAGGCTCTCACAGTGCACAGGACAGGACACCAGGACCTCACTCTCTGCCCTTGTGAACTGCACTTTCCCCTAAGGGCACCCCTAGCTCTGTGCATCCAGGCCAGAGCAGAGTGAGAAATCACCTATCAGATTCCCTCCCCTGCTGCTGGGAAAGAGAAGCTCAGGCATAATTCAACTCAAAACAGTGTCTCAGACAGGAGTCTGCATTCCCTGTGACTGAGCAGAGCCCCTCCCCCAGTGCTCTGGAGACTGCAGGCTCTGGGGAGCACCAAGCAGTTCTTCCCGGGGGCTAGGGGAGCACAGCCAATGGGCAGATGGGCTCTCCTGCACAGGCCCCAGAAGGGGCATTCAGAGAGTTCCGTGGAAGGACTCATTCCTCTGTTAGCCTTTGCCAGAACTGACTTGCAGGGAGGCATTTCAGGCTAGGAGGAATCCCTGCCAAGGGGATGAGGTTACACTCAGAGTGCTGGAGGGAGGGCTGCACGGGGGAAAAGTGGGGGGGGGCAAGGAGGACATCCTGCAGGAGATTTCATGCACAAGAGTGTGGTGGGTGAAGCCGAGAGAGGGGGCGAGAAACACAGGAGACAGCAGGCGGGGTGAGAGAGCACTGCGGCTGCCCGATGCCCTGTGCCTGGGCCCTTCCACTTATTCTGACACCCCAGAACAGCAGGGCAATGTGCTAGTCCTTCTTGTATGAACTCGAATCTTCAAAAATTTAAGCTGCAAGTTTAGGGCATTTGGAGATTTGTCCAAAGCCCTCTGGAATTTATTTATGCTTTCAGCTGACAGCTCCTTCTACAGGCTGTTGAGGATTCTCAGCAGAATGCAGATTCCGAAACAGGGTCTGTTCTGTGGGCAGGGTTCAAAATCCACATCAGCTGTGTGGTCCTACACAAGCTGAGCTTTGTTCTGGTTTCTTTATTTTTGCAATGAGGATGACAATATTAGCCACTCTGCAATGTTGTGGTGAAGAGTAAATAAAACAACTGTAGATCCTGGGAGATAGCGCAGTGGCTTAAGTGCCTCCCTGGCAAACGCCAGGTCAAGTTTGATCCCCACTACTACTACTACTAATAATGATAATGATAATGTAGGAAGTGCTCCAAACAGATAGGGAAAGAAAAAAAAAAAAAAAAAAAAAAACAAAAAAAAACGAACAGATACTGAGCTGTGCTCACAAGGAGGTGTCTTGTAGAAGTAACACAAGATTGCGACTTTTACCGTACTCCTGTGTTGAAAGGTACCTCTTGTCACGAACCTACAGGATACTCTAGGGACGCGTTCCAAGTCTTCCGTTTGCCCAACAAAGCCTCCTGTGCTCCTGAGTCCAGAACCTGGAGCCCCTGGAGACCTAGTTTTACCCTAGCTTTTAGGGCCCAACTTCCTTAAAGGAGGGAGAAGAAGCCGCTCATCACTACCTCCTCCTGGGCCCCAGATGGCAGGTCTGGAAGGCTCAACCTCCCTCCCTCGCATTCCTGCACACCTGGCTGAAGATGTCGCCGCCTCAGCTGTCTTACCTGGGCTATGCCGCCCTCTGCACTTTGTAGCACTTGCTGTGCAAGGTCTCTCTGCAGGGCCACAAAAGTACGCAGGATCTGGCTCAGACACTGCACCACCAGCTGGTTAAACTGTGGGAGCTCAGCCACGAGGAGGGAGTTGAGGGCTTGGTACGTGTGCCGCGCTGCCTCCTCCTCGTAGGTTACGCTGCCTACTTCCAGCAGCTTCTCTTCCAGCCTCTTGAAGTCCAAGAGTTTATCTAGGCGCTTCTTAATCAGGTTCTGAGGACCAACCAGGGCTTTGGCCAGGCTCAGTAGTGGCTGCCACACCAGGCCTTCCAGCCGCTGCTTCTGTGGGAAGAGGGGAGCTGGGGAGCCAGGAAAGGAGGTGGCAGAGGGCAGGGCTGGGAGAAGGGACACTGGAGGCGGCCTGCCTCTGCCCTGGTCCCCGCTCCACTGACTGGACGTGACCTGCAGCATGTCACCTCACTTCTCCACGTCTCCAGCTTCTGGTCCAAGAACACAGATGGAGGGCTGGGGGCATAGTTCAGTGGCTTGAGCACATGCCTGGCAAGTACCAGGTCCTGAGTTCAATCCCCAGCACAAGAAGGAAAGAAGAGAGAGAGAGACAGAGAGAGAGAGAGAGAGAGAGAGAAAGAAAGAAAGAAAGAAAGGAGGGAGGGCAGGCAGGCAGGCACAGATGGCTTGCAATAAGCTTACCAAGACTACCTGGTGCAAGGTAGGTGCTTAATTATGCTACTTCTTAGTATCAGTAGTATGCAAAAATGTTAGTTTTATTCTTTTGGAAATATTAGAAATTGAACTGGAGGCCTTTACCATGTTAGGACATGTTCTATCACTGAGCTACAAATACAGTCAAAGATGGAAAGCCCTTGAAAAAGATTCTGCATTGACTGGTGGTCAAAAGCACAGTCTGGGAGTCAGCCTTCTGTGGACCCCCAACCCTCTGTAGAAAGGACCTGGGAGTCTCACTCTTTAAGCAGTAAGCTCCCTTTTGAGAGGGCTAGTGAAATAGCTCAGCGGATTGAAGCACCTGCAAGCAGGCTGAGGGGCTGGGGGTTCTATCCCCTGGCCTACTGTACCAGCTCCACCCCCAGGGTACCCTGAGGGCTATTGAGACTGGGTGTGGTGGTGTGAGCCTGTAGTCCCAGCACTTGGGAGGCTGTAAACAGGTGGATCACTACAAGTCCGATCTAGTAGTAAGACCCTGAACACCCTGTTGTAGACCCTTCCCTAAAATACAGAGGTTAAAAAAAAAAAGCAAGCTCCCTTTTGAAGAATGGAGCTGTTAACAGGAGCTCTCCAGAGGCATGTGGTGAGGAGTAATTAGGCAAAGAATGTAAAGGCTTAGCATGGTGTCTGTCCACAAACCTAGTGGGGCTATCTTCATCAGAAAACACACTAATACCAACCCCTTTCCCACACTAATACCGAACACTACCCAAAGTGGTTTTGGATGTGAAAATTGTACAAGGTGTCTGGCTTCTAATAGTACTCCTGGGAGCTCTGCCATCTGCCTGACACAGAAAGAAGGGAGAAGTCCTACTCACGTATTCCAGGAAAGCCTTGCGCTGGAGGTCTCTGGCCAGGCTGCAATACTGCACTGCGGGCCCGCTGGGGATGTCCAGGTCACATTCATGAGGCCGGAAGCAAAGGAAAGCCTGTGGTAGAGCCAAGAAACATGCAACCAGCCTCACCTCTTCTACCTGAATCCCTCCAGCGGAGCCCCCAGCAAGGGCCCCAGGCTCTGAGCACATGCCTGCCCCTGGGAAGCACACAGCCTCTTTCCCGCTGCACAACGTGCGTGCGTGGGCTCTCTCTAGATGGAGCCAATGCCCCAGTGCCGGCCTGGAGGGCTTCCTGACTTCACATGTCAGCGTACCGTGACATTATTGTGATTTTTTTTGCCACTTCCACATTCTGCATATATTGATATTTTCTTTAAATCAATGATCCCAATTTAAATCAATGCACTAAAAAAAAAGCCTATGATCCCACCACAAAGTAAAAAATAGTAATATCTGCCATTGACAAGCACGTGAAAATAATGGCCATAAAAACAAAACAAATTATTGAATTCCACCTCCGCATGGCTTGCTCAAGACCCCCACCCTGCTACTTGGTCTGCTGATATTGAAGACACATGAGCTCAGAGGCTTTTCTTGGACTTGGTCAGAAAGTTGAAAACAGGAATTTATTTCTCACTCTGGAATTTCATGTCAACAATGTGTCTATATCTAAGGAAACACAGCCTCAGCGCTCCACCTGCTTGACAAATGTGGTTTCTTTCCTGATACCTGCAAGCCCCTCCGTCCTTTCGCATGAGCTGCCTCAGAAGGCCTTCTTCTTCCTGATCACCATGCTACAGTGAGATCCTGGCTGCTCCGACCCTGCTCTGCAGACGTTGGACAGCACATGGGAAGCAGGGCCACTGACCCTCACGCACAGACGGAGCCATCACACCTCTCTTTGGCCCTCTTCCCATGGCACCACCCATCTTCCGTCATCCCTGAGCCAGCTAGTCTGTGCAAGTGGATGTGGCTGACAGCTTTGCCCCCAGGGGGCGCAGCAGATGGAATGACTCACCACAATGGCAAGGATGGAGCAGGGATTGTGGCCCAGGAAAGTGACCTCCTAAGCAGACACACAAGCTGGTGGCTCTGTAAGCTGAATGCACTCTGGGGAGGGGTATCTTCCTGCACAGCATTTGAATTTTTACTTAACTAGTTGCTCACACTGATACATCAGGATATTTCACCCTAAACTCTGGACTTCCAGGGTCTTGTTGCTGTTACTATTGTTTTTAATCAGAAGTGGTCATGACAGGCCCACATTCTTTTTTTTTTTCCTTTGTCTTTTTGAGACAGGGTCTCACTATGTAGTTCAGGCTGGCCTTAAGCTCACTTTGTAGCTCAGGCTGGTCTCGAACTCACAACAATCCTCCTGCCTCAGCCTCCCGAGTGCTGGGATTACAGGCCTGCGCCACCACGCCCGGCTCTAGGCCCACATTCTTGCATAGCACCATTCTCCCCAAGTCAAGTAGTACCGGTTTCCTTACACCATTCAGCGATCTGAATTTCAAATATCACTCATGAGTCTGCTAAACATGTTTCCTAAGCAGCCTGTGGAGGTGGAGCTTCTATTTTGTCTCTCTGCCTGTTCCGTCCCTGCACACCCTACTCAGTAGGGAAGTTAATTGCCAGGAATCTTCTGGCACCTGAGTTTGTCTCCCTGGTGCTAGGTACTGATCTATGGAGAAGGGGGCCCAGTGAGTTGTGACCCAGCCCAATGGACCTGCTCTTGAGTGATGGCATTGGGGGCAGGGTGTTGGGCCACCAGCGGGCCAGGTGACCTCACCTACAATGCCTTGCGGCTGGTACCTCCACAATGTGTGAACCTGGGCAACAGCCCAGACCTCCCCTCTGTGAACTCTGCAGGGTCTGCACCTGAAAGTGATCCATGTAGGCAGCCACGTTGTTCTTCAGCTCAGTCACACACAGAGACACCCATTGGAATCGCTCCTCTAGATCATCAAATTCCTTGTCTTCTGTCTGAAAGGGAAGTGTTGCATGTGAGGGCTGAGAGGATCCACACGGGGGCAGTGCACAACCGGCTCCCACAGCCCACGTCCTCCCTGGGGGCCAGCTGTCCACTGACTCGCCCTCCAGAACTCATTCCTCCTGCCACGAAACTGAATGGGATAGTTAAAAAGACAGTGTGGCTCAGTGATTTTTTTATTTGAATCAGACACCAGCCTATTTTCTCATTCATCTGCAAAATGAGGATAATTAGAACACCAATTTCAGGATGGGGAGATGGTTCAGTAGAATAAGAACTTCTCTGACAAGTGCAAGGGTCTGAGTTCAACCCCTGGTTTTGCCAAAAAAAAAAAGAATCATTGTTTGGATTCAAAATCTATAACCCTTGTTTGCAAGAAAAAAATCTCAACCTAAGCTGCTCCTAGTAGCTCTGTTTGCACAATCCTAGAGAACAGCTGTCTCAACGGTAGAGAAGCCTCACAAGAGGAGCTAACATTGACCCCTGAGGAGCAGGTGGGGTCTCTCCTGGCACCTCATTATCTCAGCCTCAGCTGTCTCACTTCAGAAAGGAGCCTCATCTTCCCATCTCGTCCACTGCACAGGTTCTGGTCCCTTGGGAGGATCTGGGGTGACTTCTCATCCAAGCCATGCTCACCCTGGGAACCAGCCCAGTCTCTTGCTTCAGCATCTGGCTTAGCCGGGTCGTTTTCTTGGAGAGGGTGTGTGTATTGATTCGGGCCAGCCGCTCCCGGAGGGTCAGCTGCTCTACCTTGCTGTACTTGGAGGCTGCATCAACACAGGAAAGGGGGGGCACCTTGAGGGCCCAGAACTGATCCGGGAAAGCCAGCATCCTTGACACACCTTGCTGGTCCCTCTGCTCTATCAGGATCTGTCATCAGAGTGGGGTGTCACACAGGGAGTGTTCACTGCTCCGCCGTCCATTGCAGGTGAGAGCGCCCCACCTGCCTTATCGTGGCACAGCACCATTGCTCCTCAGGTTGGCCCTCTGGGAGGTGAGCTGGCCACCTTGCAGGGAGGATTACATAAGGCTGTAGGTAGGAAGGGGAAGAGAGACCACAGAGAAGGTCCCAGAGAGTAATGATTTGTCTGGGAGCCCTTCGCCTGTTTTAGCTCTGGTTCAGTGCTTCTTACTCATCTGCTACCTGTCGTCATGGGTGGAGAAACAAGCACACAGGGACCCAGAGACACCAAATCGTGTGGCGTGGTGATGAAGACTCCAGGCTTCAGTGTGAGTCCTGACTCTGGCCCCTACCAGCTGTGACCAATAACAGGTAATGTGAGCTCTCATTTACCCAACTATAAAATGGGGTTAACAGGGCCAACCTCAGAGGGTCAGCGATTTTTTTTTTTTTTTCAGTATTGGGGATTGAACTCAGGACCTTGCGCTTGCCAGGCAGGCACTTACTCTACTGAATTATCTTCCCAGCCCAGCACAAGAGTCAACTGGATAATGAAAGAAAGAAATATTCTCAGTTATTTCTTTAACAACACCAGCCAACCTGCCTGCTTGATCACTACACACTGCATACATGTGTTCAATTATCAAAGTACCCCACAAGTATTTGTGTGACTGAAATAATAACTTGAAAAGGAAATACCAGCTAAATTATCATTATCATATTGACTGTGTGTGCAGCTCAGTGTCTCGATACTTGGGCCATTGCTCCATTTTCCCAACTCTTTCTATTCCAGCGACCGAAAAGACAGGGTTCCCTTCTGCCCTACTCCAGTATTCATTTCTCCTCTACACTGTGGCAGCCACACAGTTTGGATAGGGTTGGCCTCACTTTGGCTCACAAGATAGGTGCGTACTGGAACAGGCCAATCCATAGAACCCCACCCTCCCGGAACAGTGGCTGGCTCAGTAATGCTGAGCACCTGCAAAGGCCAAAGCTAATCAGTCCACGGCAGCTTCCTAACCGTAGTGATGACTACATGGAGAGCACGCGGTCTGTGGGTCTTCACGCGATGCGGCACCAGTTCAGTTTTGATAGCTAAAGGGAGAAAAATACCCTATCCTGCCATAGAGTGCATGGTGCATAGACATGAGTTTTAGAACAATAGCTAGTTAGGACTCTGAGGGAAGCCAGCTTGATGATGAAGCTATTGGGACAAGAGAATTATGGGAAAATGAAGCTACAATCTTGGTCAATCAAACCTAAAGCCTATATGACCTCTAGACATATAATTACAAATGCCACAGCATCTTCTTTACTGGCGGAGCCCGTGTGCTACCAGCCTCTTGTAACTGGAAGCATTCTCACTGATGCAATCCCTAAATGCACCGAGTCCTTACCCACTTCCTTGCGCATCTTGTACTCATTGATGTTGGCATTCACGTCCTGGAGGGCAGAGGTTGCCCTCTGCAGGACGGGGTAGGCACTGGCATCGGGAAGTGTGTTTTCCAGGATTTTCTGCAGCAACAATGGGTACTTTGTAATCCTCTGCAGGGGGATTACCAGTACGAAACTGAGGCCTGAAGGTCCAGCTTGTGGCCTAAGGGAGAAGGCTGGTGTTAAGCAGGTAAAGCCCACCATTCAGGGCACAGGGCCCTGGGCTATGCAGGTATGATCTCAGGCATCTGCACCCCCATCTGCACCAAATCCAGTGGTGCGTTTTCTGCTCTCAGTCTACGGGTCTCTGCCACTTCCCCTTGAAACACATTCTTCCTTCAGCCCCCAGAGACTCCCAGGCACTCTGCTCCCCACAGGTCACTCTCTCCACCTTCTCTGCTGCCCTGTCTCCAACCTTGGTGTGTCCTGGAGCCTCCTCTCCACCCACCAACTCTCTCAGCAGCCTCATTTGGTGCTATGATGTTAAATACATCCCAAACCCACATTTCTATCTCTAACTCCTGTCCAGGGCTCCGGATTCACACATTCAACTCCCTGCTTGACATCTCTACTCCGATGTCCAAGGCACAACTCTATGTTGAGCATCCACATGATCTTTCACTTAATAAAATGGGCTGCTGCTTTGTGAGAACTTGGAGTTTCTAGCAAGGGAGTGTGGCTAGTTATATACCCTTGGCTGAGGAAACTGTCATCCCCTACGCAGGGGTGGTGGTGGTGGCCAGTCGCCCCCTTTGACCAAGTGTGTACCTTCAGGAAGGACTCACATGTTCAGGGAGTCAATATGCTGCTACTTTTTCTTCAATGCTGGGACATAACACCCCACAGACAAAGTTAAAGGGGGAGGGCTGGCCAAATAGCTCAGTGGATTAAAGCGCCTGCAAACAGGCACAGGGGCCAGGGGTTCAATTCCTGGACTTGTAGTGCTGGCCCCACCCCCAGGGCACACTGAGATGGCAATTGAGACTGGATATGGTGGCGCGCACTTGGGAGGCTGTAATCAGGAGAATCACTGCAAATCCAATCTAGAGGGCCAGGGAGATGGCTCAGTAGAATAAGCACCTCTCTGGCAAGTGCAAGGGTCTGAGTTCAATCCCCGGTTCCACACACAAAAAAAAGCTGAATCTGATCCAGTAGTGAAGCCCTGAACACCCTGTAGACCCTTCCTTAAAATACAGAAAAAAAAAAAAAAAAAAAAAACAAGTTAAAGGGGGAAAGGCTTACTTAGCTCACAGTTTGTAGAGGTTTCAGTCCATAATCAGCTGGCACCAAGGTAGAGTGGCAAGGCACAGGGGATCACAGAGGACAACCAGCTCATGGCAAGCAGAAGACAGGAAAAGCAAGCAAGCAAAGGGACTTACCAGAGTCTTTCTAGCCCTTGTATTTTATCCAGGCTTCTTAGAGCAGGGGGCACCCACACCCCTAATCCCAACGCCCTTGAGCCTAGCATTGCACTGTGAATCAACTTCAGCCTCACACAGTCTAAATCTGAAAGTGCCCCACCTGTGACCTCACTGCAGTCTTGGGGGCCTCTAGACACAGCCATCGCAGGCAGGAAGGGGGCACCCCAGGCCAGCCAGATCAGCTGAATCAACCCTGGTGATCAACACAGCGACCAGTGTCACAACCAGATTGGCCTCACATCTTGTACTGCCACTACTTACTTTTTTTTTGAGACAGGGTCTTATAATATAATTCAGACTGGCCTTGAACTCATTTTGTAGTCCAGTTGGGCACTGAAATTGTGGTGAACCTCCTGCCTCAGCCTCCAGAGTGCTGGGATGACAAGGATGTGCCACCATGCCTGGCCTCTGCTGCTTTTTAAAAATCAAAATAACTTAATTTTTCAAGATGCCTTTAAGGTATAAAGACTGTGTGTTTTAGTATAAAGTTATAAATAGCTTAATTATACCAAAATGTCATAATTCCTATAACTTCTTTTAAATAGCACTTAAATGAATGAAACAATAAGATGTTAACTCTTGCTCAGTTTAGGAGGGAATATGAGAACGTCTTGTATCATGCTACTTTTTAAAAGGTTTTAAATTTTTATTGGAAAAAGAAAACAAAGCATGGGAATAAATGCAGTGGCACTGCAGTCCTCTCCAGAGACACCCTGATGGGTGACCACCTCCAGGCCCCTTCCTGATGTCTGGAATTTCATCAGGAGTTCCCTATACCTATGGCCTTGGGACAGACACCAACAAGCTTTTCTTAATTATGACTCCAGGAAACCCACAGATTTCCAGCCTGTAGTGTCCAAGAATGCCGCCTGTAAGAATCCTCCCAAGTGCTGCTCAGCCCTACGGTTCAGCCTTTCCCCGCTGGCTCCCTCGCCTCTTCTTTTTCTGAAGGAAAAATCTCTACTCCGAATGTCCAAGAAAGACCAGCATGAGGCCAAGAACAGGCAAAGCAGGTGGGACCCCCTCCAGGCTGCACACGTGGGGAGGCAGGGCTAGGTTACCCAACAGGCCATCTCTGCCACCCATCTGTTCCCACCAAGGGTGTCCTGGAACTTGGCCTACAGTGGGGCGTGGAGGTGGAAACAGTTGGCAGATATTTGTAAAATTCCATCCTCTGCACTTGCTTTCCCTGGGAAAGAGCCATCTGCCTCCAAGAAAGAAGCGTCACCTCACAGTGAAAGGGCATGAGAGACCCCTTGTGGTGATAGTCACGCGCCTTCTTCAGAGCCAGGAAGGTAACCATCATAATGAACCAAAATCATCACAAATGAACAATGGTGACCATTCACATTCATAACCTCTCAAGAAAATTTGGAGAAAACATTTAGGCAGTCTCTTAGGTAGGTACCAAAATCAGAAGAACTTGCAGATCTGGGTGGGTGCGAGGAAACAAGACTTCTTCCAGCTCTTGGCAGAAGTATCATTTGGCAAGGGCTTCTTGGATAGCAATTGGGCAACTCAAGAAACGTACAAACCTTTACTCTACTGACCCCACCCTGAAAGCCTACCCAGAGAAGTACTGGCTTAAGCAAACAAAGATAAAGGCAGAAGTTATTCAGCAAGTGTATTTGTGATAGCAGAAAATTGAAAATAATTCAAAAATCCATCAACAAGGGAAGGGTCAGATAAATCAAAGTCTATAAGCTGTTGTGCAAGGAACTCTCTGTAGGTTTTAAAAAGAACATGGGAGAACTATTCATACTGTTGTGAAAAGATATTCATAACTATACTGATTCAATAAGAAAGCAAGTTCTAGATCAGAATGTAGAGTAGAAACCCCAAACCCCAAAAATGTATTCCCAGCTTGTCTGTCTGCTTACCTATTAATCTGTCTGTCTGAAAATATGCAGAAGGAAATTTGGATAGAAAACATTAACTACTGGAAGAGTGGTTAATGAACTGAGAGACCAAGGGAGAATGGGCTTTTACTTTATGTATTTGTATATGGTTTGCTTTTTCTTAAATAAGCACATATTACTTTTATATTTAAAACCAGCAACAAACTGATCAAGGAAAAGAAGGTTCTGTGCCCTGCCCAAGCTAAGCTGCCTCGGCCATCATTCTGGAACTTGCGCACTTGTGCTGGCCTGACACAAGCCATCTCTGCCCTATGCCTCAAGGATACACCTTCGGCACACCACCCTGCGCCGATAGCAGAGCTCCCTGCCTGCTGCAGAGGGGTGGTTTTGATCTGCTCGGCTCTCAGAGGTAAGTGTTCCCTTAAAATATAGGATAAAATGAACATCTGCCCAAAGAAAGGAGGGGCATACATTTTGGAACCACACACAATCTCATTAGAAGTGCAATCTATGCTGATATCTGCGAAAAGACGATTTATGACTGGCACAGTAATTCCAGTTGGTCAAGCTCAGGGAAGTATCCTAAGGTCAAAAGCACAAGAAAGCCAAGATCATTGCTTCATGAGAGAGGAGATCAAAAATCATGCTGACAGGAAGGACGTTGCTTCTGGCATAGCCTGAGACCCACACTCAGGAGTCCTGGAACCTGCAGGTCTTGTGGGTACAGGCATAGAGTGGGCAGGGGCGTGTGTCCCTTTGAACACTCAACGACTAAACAAAGGCCTCAAGCGTGCTGTGATTTTGAGAACCATGACATCTGCAACACTTGAACTCTGCCCATCACATGGCACGGCCCTGGAAACTACCACGACACCATCTTCCATACGTAACGCTCAAGTCCTTCGCAACAGTCATCACCCTTCCTCGTGTTCTCTGCCCCCCCACAAGGTAATGTCATTCCTACTTCAATCATCTTATTTTTCTGTTATGGTTTGTGTCTAGTTGTCCCCCAAACACCTCATGCAGTTATGGGGTAGACTTCTAGAGTTTTTGATTAATTTATGATCCAGTGCTGGGATTATGGGTGTGAGTGCTCCCGGGATTATGGGTGTAAGGGCTGCTGGGATTATAGGTATGAGTGTTACACCCAACCTGGGGCAAGTAGATTGAACGCAACACGAGGCAGATGGACGTACTTTCTGTGGCCATTGCCACTACTCCTCCCTTTTGCCCTTTGCCACGAACTGCTGCCCTCTCCCATGTGCCACTTCGCCTTGGAGCCAGCTGAGTATGGACTGAAGCCTCCACTAACTGTGAGCTAAATAAACCTTTCCTTCCTTACTTTTGGGTGATGGGTATTTTGTCCTGGCAAGGAGAGAAAAGTGACCAAGACATCTTTCTCTTACGATGTACAAGGAAGTTAGGTGTGTTTCTAATGGCTCTCCGATAGCACGTGCTCTTCTGACCCCTCCTTTCCCGGACTTCTTGCACAGAATAGCATGTCTTTTTCTTTCCTTACATCCAGATGCTAGTATCTGAATGCTTCATTATGTCTGTTAATGTCACATGACCTGAACATTTGCACGATGAAATAAGCATTTCATGAGAAATTATTCTCTGGGCTTGCCAGATAGCTCAGTGGACTGAAGCGTCTACTCAGGCAGGCACAAGGCTTGAGATGCTGCCCTACCAAGGGTGCTCTGAGATGGTGAATGAACTGGGCATAGCAGCACGTGCCTGTAATCCCAGCACTTGGGAGACTGAAAGCAGGAGGGTCACTACAAGTCTAATCTGTGTAACGAGACCCTTATAGACCTTGTACTAAAAACATTTTTTTTTAAAATTCTTTTTATTTCTTTTGTTTTCTCTTTATTTCTGCTTTATATTACAGTGAAGTCATCAAATTAATTTTTTTAGTTATGAGTTTTTGGTTTTTTTTCAAGCCCTATCTCAGGATAACAAATGTATTTGATCTTTGTTATAAAAAGGGGCACTGGGACTGATGGAGTTGAGAACCACAGCATGGTCTCAGAATATAATTCCTGCTCATCTAAGAGAATGAGAATGGCTGGAATTCCTTGAGTGTCTCTTGGGTCGCTCCACGAGGTACTTTACCCATAAGGAAACCAGGCTTCAAGCAGTGAAATGGCTCCTTCCCTGTGAGGGGCTGAGCCAGGTCTACCACCAGGGCACCTGGCTCCAGGACCTGTGAGAAGCTCAGATTGCAGAGGCTGTGTGGTGACAATCGGAATTCCCCCACAGCACTGTTCATATGTCTGTGCACCTGGAAAGTATTATACCTAAGCCTCCAGGTTCTCTTATGAAATCAACAGATCGGGCTACAGGGAACTCGCATTCTATGTGACAATCACGGCAGATGGTTTGCAGAGCACGGCTGTAATTATTGCCCTCCTTGTCTCCACAATCCTCCGAATGTGAATTTGGAGGCCCTCCCACTGAGACGTGAATCTGTCTCCCTCTCCTAAATCTGGGCTAGCTGTACCACATGAATTGAGTGACATTAAGGCTTCTGAAGGCCTTGCTGTCACCACTGCCCTTACACCTTGTGACTGCCACATGAACAAGCCAGCCTGTAGGAAGAAGAGAGAATCTGTGGCCAGAGTGGAGCCAGCTCACTTGTCCCAGACCATGAAAGAACCCATCCAGGCTCAGCAGAGCCCAGGGACTGCAGAGGCACTGGTGCTCATTCCCAACTAGAGCCATCTTTCTGTTTACCACAGTTAAATCACTAACATGCAGAAACATAAACTAAATAAATGTCCATTTTAAGCCCTTATGTGTTGGGGGTGGTCTGTTATCGGGAAAGAGGGACTTGACACAGTAACAGCCCCTAGGTCTGTGCTGCAGCTGCACTCCACAGGAGCCTGTCTCTCTCCACTACTCCCTTTTACCCCTACACCCAGCTCCTTGTTTTCCTGGTTCTATTGTCTACCTCCCTGCTATAAAAATGGATTTGGAGGCCCCTGCAAAGCCTACATTTTTAAGACCCACAATGGGAAATGAGTGTAGTTACTTATGAGGCAAGAAGCTAGAAAATGGGTTCTTAAAAAAGAGACTTTCAGTGTATTAATTTATTGAATCTGTCTTGTTAAGGTGTCTTAAAACTGTCTGATTGATATTTGTACTTCAACAAAATAAAAAATAAATTAAAAAAAAAAACAAAAACCGAGACCCAGCATAGCCTGCCCTGTGAGTGAGAACTTCCAGGCCCACCGCGCTAGAGAGACCTTTCCCAGCGTTCTCCCGTCCTGCCCCACTGCCCCAGGCCCAGCGCAGCCCGCCCTGTGAGTGAGAACATCCACCACCCTTTTGGGTGCCCTGCCTTTGGCAGACCTGCCAAAGCCCTGGCCCAGTGAGTGTGTGAGAGAGCTTCTGTGCTCTCCTGCCCCACCCCATACTCCTCAACACCCAGGCCAGGCCTGGCATACAGGCCTGGGGAGCAACTCTGCAGCTGAAGTCACTGCAGTGAGACTAAGGTCAAAACAACGCAGCTAATCCAGGAGCAGAATGTCTTGTCAAAGGGGCACAACAGGCTCACCTCCAAGGACAGCAATAGGAAGGAGCTGAGCACCTTGTGCCTGGCTTGGCCAGACCCAAGCCAGGCACAACTACATGAACTAGAACATGGTATAACAATACCTGAATTTCATAAGGTGCTAAGGTTAGAACTGCACCAAAACTCCACACCATAGGTCAGAGGTCAGAGCTATAAGACATGATAAAAACAAGGAGCCAAATGCAATCTCAGGCCTCGAGCCCACCAATGATAAGTGCAGAGGACATTACCTCAACTGAAATGAATAAATTAACAGAGTTGGAAGCAAAGAAACAATAGCAGAAAGGTATAGAGGAATTCAGACCAGAATTAGTGCCTGAAATAAAAAAAGAAACTTTTGAATACATAGCATCTGAAGTAATGAATCAAATCCAGAAACGTATGAGGGAAATCCAATGCCCACCCAGAACAAGCGCAGAGAGCACTATTCCAGCTGAAACATATGAATTAACAGCATCGCAAGCAAAGAAACAACAGCAGAAAAGTAAAAAGAAACTCAGAGCAGAAACAATTTCTGAAATAAAAAAAGAAATAGTTGAAATCACAGCATATGAGGTACAGAATCAATTATGGAAATATATGGAGGAAACCCAATTTGGAAAAAACTGCAGTAAAAGAATTAAATATCTACCTCTAAAGAAGACATTGACCAAAAAAAAAAAAAAAAAAAAAAAAAAAAAAAAAAAAAAAAAAAAAAAAAAAAAAAAAAAAAAAAAAAAAAAAAAAAAAAAAAAAAAGAGGAGATTAGAAATATGATGGATTCCTTGAATGAGCAATACAGGAAAGAAATAGATCACGCGAAGCAGAGTCAAAGAGATATAGAAGAACTTAAAATGTCAATCACGAGTCTACAAAACCATATGAGTTAAAGCAAAAACGGAGTTTCAGATCTTGAAGATGCTGGTGCAGCTAGTGAAAAGGTGAGAAAGGATCTCTTAAAAACAATGAGGATTCAGGAAAAAATAATCCATCACCTGCAAGATGATGCCAAGATGAACACTGTGAGATTAATAGGCATCAATGAGAAAGAGGGAGTCAATACAAATGATATAAAAAGAATACAGGCAGAAGTAATAGCACAAAACTTCTCAAATATGAGGAAACAATCTAACATTCAGGTAACCAAAGCATACAGAATGTCAAATAACTTCAACCCAACTAAAAACACACCGAGATATATAATAGTCAAGATCCCAGAAATCCAACACAAGAATAATATATGGAAAGCTGTTAGAGAAAAGAAGCAGATCACATTCAAAGAAAAACCCATCAGAATTACAGCCGACTTCTCTTTACAAACCATGAAGGCAAGAAGAGCATGGAGCAGAGTACTTTAAGTCCTCCATGAAAACAAATTCCAGCACAGAATACTATGCCCTGCAAAACTGTCTTTCAAGTTTGATGGAGAAGTGAAATACTTCCACGACAAAGAGCAACTAAAGAATTTCATGATGACAAAGCCATCCCTATATAGGCTACTGAAAGATGTTCTAGAGAGGGACCACAATGACCAGAATTCCACGAATGAGAACAGAAGGAATCCACTAAATATGGCAAACAATTAAATACAGGACAAAAAGGAGTAAAGAGAAGCAGGTGAAAAACATGTCAATGATAAGTCAACACATTTCAATTATAACTATGAATGTAAACGGACTCAATTCTCCAATTAAGAGAAATAGACTGGCACAGTGGATTAAGAAACAAAACCCAACAATATGCTGTATACAAGAAACACACTTAAGTCAAAAAGGACATTCATAGGCTTAAAGTCAAAGGATGGAAAACAATATTTCATGCCCCAGCACCGTAAAAATAAGCAGGGGTAGCAATTCTGTTCTCAGACAGTCTCAACTTCAAACCAAGAATGATCAAATGAAATAAAGAAGGCCACTATATATTGGTCAGGGGAAAAATTCAACAGGAAGAGGTAACACTCATAAATATCTATGCACCAAACACGGGAGCACCCAGTTATGTGAAACAAATCTTAATGGACATGAAAAAGCCAATATCCAATACCACAATCTTAACAGGAGACCTAAATACCCCCTTATCCCACAAAGACAGGTCAACCAGACAAAAAATTAGCAAAGAAGTAGTGGAACTGAACCAGAGCCTGGAAAAAATGGACTTGGTGGACATATACAGAGTATTCCATCCAACCATAGTTGAATACACACTTTTTTCAGCTGCACATGGGTGATTCTCTAAAATAGACCCCATACTGGTCCATAGCTCATGGTTAAGTATATGCAAGAAAACAGAAATTATCCCATGCATACTATCTGACCACAGTGTAATGAAATTGGAAATAAACAACAAAAGGAACCAGAAAAAAAAAAAAACTCTAAATACATGGAAAATAAACAACACCCTACTTAGCAATCAATGGGTTACAGATGAAATTAAATAACAATTTCAACAATATCTACAATTCAATGAAAATTCAACCATAACTTATCGGAATTTATGGAATGCAATGAAAGCAGTTTTCAGAAGGAAGTTCATAGCTATGAACTCACACATTAGGAAAACAGAACGGAAACAAATCTCCAATATTTCTAGATATTAGTACCTCCAATATCTAGAAAAGGAAGAGCAAACCAAACCCAGATCCCAAAGATGGGAAGAAATCATAAAGATTAGAGCAGAAATTAATTGAATTGAGATGAAGAAAACAGTTCAAAGAATCAATGAATCAAAAAGACGGTTCTTTCAAAGGCTAAATAAAATTGATAAGCCACTAGATAACCTCATCAAAAAGAGGGAAGAAAAACTTCAAATACAAGTAATAAGGAATGAAAAGGGTGTAATTACCACAGACCCAGTGGAAATTCAGATTATCAATAGCTACTTTGAGAATCTTTACGCTCACAGAATAGAAGACACAGATTAAATGGACAGATTCGTAGAAAAGTACAAATTACCAAAACTGAATGAAGAAGATAGAATAACTCTCAGAAAACCAATAACAGCCAACAAAATATGAAATGTAATAAAAAACCTGTCAACAAAGAAAAGTCCAGGTCCTGATGGATTCACAGCTGAATTCTACAAGAAATTTACAGAAGATATAATCCCTACACTCCACAAACTCTTCAATGAAATTGAAAAAGGAAACTGTTCTCCCAAAATCATTCCTGGAGACACATATTATACTGATACCAAAACCAGGGAAAGGCACAACTAAAAGAGAGAACTACAGGCCAATCTCACTCATGAACATAGATGCAAAAATCCTCAATAAAATCCTAGTAAACAGAATACAACAAATCATCAAGAAGATCATACACCATTACCAGGTAGGATTCATCCCAGGGATGCAAGGATGGTTCAATATTTGGAAATCTATAAATGTAATACACTATATCAATACAGTGAAAACTAAAAACCACATGATCCTCTCAATTGATGCAGAAAAGGCTTTTGACAAAGTCACTCATTCATGTTCAAAATCCTTCAGAAAATTAGAATAGAAGGCCTCTACTTCAATTTGATAAAAGCCATCTATGACGAATCAATGGCTAATATAATTCTAAACAGGGACAAACTGAAATCTTTTACTCTTAGATCTGGTACAAGACAAGGACATCCTCCATCACCCCTCCTATTCAATATAGTTTTGGAATCATTAGCTACAGCCATAAGACAAGAGGGAGAAATAAAAGGAATAAGAATAGGTAAAGAAATTAAAGTAATACCATTTGCAGATGACATGATACTTTACTTGGAAGACCCAAAAACTGCACCAAGAAGCTACTAGAATTTGTACACAAATTCAGAAGTATACCAGCATAGAAAATCAATACTCAATAGTCAATAGCATTTTTCTACACAGATAACAAACATACTGAGAGGGAAGCTATAGAAACAATACCTTTTACAATAGCATCACGGAAAATGAAATACCTTGGAATTCATCTAACTAAAGAAGTTAAAGATCTTTTCACGGAAAATTATAGTACTCTGAAAAAAGAGATCGTAGAGGTTTTCAGAAAATGGAAAGATATACCCTGCTCCTGGATAGGAAGAACCAACATCGTGAAGATGGCCATACTCCCAAAATTGTTGTACAGATTCAAT
>PVKA01027072.1:0-30947 GCA_004027165.1 Ctenomys sociabilis
GACTGCACCTGGAGCAACACTCGGTCCCGGACTGCACCTGGGAGCAACACTCGGTCCCGGAATGCACCTGGGAGCAACGCTCAGTCCTGGACTGCACCTGGAGCAGCACTCGGTCATGGACTGCACATGGGAGCAACGCTTGGCCCCGGACTGCACCTGGGAGCAACACTCTATTCTGGAATGCACCTGGGAGCAACACTCAGTCCTGGACTGCACCTGGGAAGAACACTAGATCCTGGACTGCACCTGGGAGTAACGCTCGGTCCTGGACTGCACCTGGAACAGCGCTCGGTCATGGACTGCACCTGGGAGCAATGCTCCATCCTGGAATGCACCTGGGAGCAACACTCGGTCCCAGACTGCACCTGGGAACAACACTTGGTCCCGGACTGCACCTGGAGCAACACTCGGTCCCGGACTGCATCTGGGAACAACACTCGGTCCCGGACTGCACCTGGAGCAATGCTCGGTCCTGCAGAGACCCTCAGCACACAGGACTTTGACGACTGCTTCAGAACATGGCAACCACAAGGGGATCAGTGCAGGGAGGGCTCTGAGGTGCTGCTGGCAATGTGGCTTCACTATAATATACTTTTTTTTTTTTTTTTTTTTTTTTTTTTTGTCTTTTTGAGACAGGGTCTCACTATGCAGTTCAGGCTGGCCTTAAGCTCACTTTGTAGCTTAGGCTGGTCTCGAACTCACAACAATCCTCCTGCCTCAGCCTCCTGAGTGCTGGGATTACAGGCATGCGCCACCACGCCCGGCTTATAATATACTTTTAAAAATTTCAGCATTCACCTGATAGTCTGAGTGCCAGTGTGGAAGCAGGGACCCGCTAGCTGGGCAGTGTGACCCCATTTCATGAGCAAGTGGAAACGCAAGCACACACTAAATGGTGACCGCGTGCCTTGACTCTGCCAAATGAGCCCTGTGTGTCTGCACTCTGGCAACTCCCAATGCCTGACTTGACCATGAGCCGGAGATACAGTTCTTCAGCATTCTGCATGTCGAAAGTGGGGGTCACAAAGCCCACACCGTGGGCTCCTGCGTGCCAGCTGTGAGCCCACCAGCGCATCAGTGATTGTAGGGCCTCACTTCACGCACCCTCCAATGCAACCTCCAACATGCCCTTTGACTGGACGAGCGCCTCGCACAGAGCTCCCTGCTAAGATGCCAAGGGGAGGAGGCACACCGCTTCTGCCCTCCACTGTTTCGCTTTGTTTGGCAGGAGAGGAAGGGGATCTGGCTCCACCTTTGCTGCTGTCAGCGTGCCTGCTTGGGAGGAAGTGCTCAGGGAAGGAGCTTCGCTGAGACACAATTGAGGAGCCAGGAGAGAGCAGCATGTGAGCATTTTTTATCTCTGACAGATTATAATGTCCTGCTCAGAAGAGGCTTGGGATTTTTGTTTTGAAAGGTGAAAGGTTCATAATAAAACTGAAAAGTATTCTTGGATGTCAAAAAGCTCACAAAGAAAAAGCATTGGGATGAGTCTAGTATGTGAATCAGAAACACACAGCTTTTTAACTACTTGGGAACTCTCAGAAACAGCACTTGTATTTCCAAGGCACCTTGCTGAGGGCAAATTTGGAACTGGCAGTTCAGCCTGGCATTGGAGACTCAGTGAGTTATAGGACAGGACGGGGCAGGGTAAAGCCCTGCCCCAGCTTTCATGTCTGAAGACACAAGTTCAAAGCGCTCCTTCAAGTTCCAGCCAAAATGCCCTCAGCAGCCCTGACCCCAGGCAAAGCTTTGGGTGCAGCAGTGGAAAGGGTTGGCTGCAGCCAGGCCCAGTGAGGCAGAAGACGGATTTCCCGGTCTAAGCACAGCCACACTTGTACTGAGCACAGGCCCGTGCCCCCTGGACACTGGGGGGCCACGAGCAGGGTGCCTGGGTCCATGGGGTCGCTCAGTTGGTGAAGAAAAGCACAGTGGAGAGGCTGAAAGGATTCAGTGCATCTCAGTGAAATCCAGCGTACCAGGCACTTGGCCCTGAGGAAGGAGTGGGGACAGGAGGAAGGGCCAGCGTGAGAAAACGAATGAACGTGGCCTCCTTCCAGTACCACATGGGGTACACGTGGAAAGGGCTATGGTTTGTCCCGTGACACCATAAGGAACAAGATCAAGACTTATGGCTTAAAGGCAACTATTACACAAGTTTTAATTCGACCTGACAAAGATTAACTAACACTAAGAGTGGCCTCAAATATAGTGGCCTAATCCTGACCACTAAGAAACCAAGAGCCAGCATTCGCTGACAGCCCAGCACCCCAGACACCGAAGGGAGTATTTCCCAGGACTTTCCGCCCTCCATCTGGATAAGTGGGTGAGACTATGTGATTGCCTTTCCTAGTCACACTTTACAACAAAACCAAACAACTCCGAGATTGTTAAATAGCTTGCTCAGATTCACACGGCTCGGCCGGGTTCCAGAGCCCGGGCCCACATGCTTACACTTACAGTATATTCCTATATTATATTATTTTAAAGTCAAGAAAACAAAAACAAACCAGAAAGTAGCAAGTATTGGTAACCCTGGAAAAACTGGAAAAGGCCAGTGGGCATGTGATCTGGCGGCACTGTTATGAGACAACGTGGCATTTTCAGGAGGCATTAAACACGGAGTCACTACATGACCCAGCAGCTCCTGGCCGTGATTCGTGTCAGAGAATGGAGAGCGGAGACTCGGACAGGCGCCGCACCCTAACGCCCACAGGTGGCAGCGGCCTTCGCGCATCCCGACAGGTGCAGCAACAGACAGGATGTGGTGGGGCTGTACACGGGAAGGCTGCCCCACTGTGACACGCAACCAACAGGGACGAGCCTTGGACACATACACCAACTGCAATAAGCCAGTTGCAAAAGCACAAACCCCATCGAGTTTGCTTTGCACCAGATACCTGTGGTGTCGGATTCCCTGGGTGACAAATGAAACCGGGCAGCCAGCAGCTGTGGGGAGGGATGGAGGAAGGTGAGTTTTTAATGGACACAGAGTTTGGGAGGAATGGAAAAATCCTAGTGGGGGACAGTAATGACTGTGTGAGGTGCTTGATTATCCATCTAGAAATGGTTAAAATGGTAATTTTATGTTATTTGTATTTAACTAAAAATTGTGTTAAAGGAATGAGCTTCCCGTGGCCACAAGTATTTAAGCAAGTACTCGAGGGCCTGAGTGTCCACGTCAGACATGAACAAGGGATTGCTATTCCAGGAAGGGTGTGGATTAAGTGAACACTGAAAGCTCTTCCAACTTTAAATTTGTACGACAAGATAAGCACTTCATCAATTATAGAAGTAAAAGTTGTTTTGGTTTTCCATAAAGTGCAGACTGCCCCTTACCCAGCTGGAGGCCGGCTCTGCCCCACGAGGGCCTGCAGCTGATTTACAATCAGTTCTCTTGCTGTTGCTAAAGCACATTACCAGAAAACCACTTCCAGCTCTATGTTAATGAGGACTAATTTGTTATTTTTTGGAACTCCCTGACTTCCATTGTTATAGAAAAGATACAAGAAAAGAAAATCTAGGGCCTGCCGCTCAAGAATTAATGAAGGCCCTGAAACAATTACGCCTTAAGTACACAGAGGTCTCCTTCATGTAAATAGACGGCATTTCACAGCGCCTCTTCGGAGAACAAGGGGCCCATTTCAGCAGGACGGAGTGGGCTGTGCAGCCGGCCATAGTCTGCACTCAATTTGCGATTTTACTTCCGTTGACGTTGACTAATGTACGAATAGCCTCACTCAGAGGAGCCAGGCAACACTGGGTCACAGTGTGAAAGATCTGCTAATATCGCACAATTTATAGAGAATGAGCAGAATGTAAATAGCTAAGCAAGCCAGAACCAGGCACTCCAGCAAAGGGGGCTGAGGAACGGGGCAAAGGAAGTGAACTTTGTTCTGTGAGCCCCACTGGAGCCCTGGCCTCAGTCCTCCAGCCGAACCGCCGGGTGAATTAAGGCAGGACCACTGCCTCCTCTGGGAGGCAGGAAGTCTGCACCACTGATCAGAGCACGCGAAGCAATCCGAGTCGAAGGACAGCACAAGAGCAGCCTGACAGTCGGGTCCACGAGGTGAAGCTGCAAGGGGCTGCTGGGGCTCCCGGGGCACGAACAGCCTGGGCAAAGGCAAAGGCAAAGTGTGCCCAGAGCCAAGGGTGACTGCTCTGGATGTGCATGAGGAGTGGTAGGGGTGAGCCACGCCAGCGCATCTCATTCTCAGGGTGTGGGTGATGAGCTGGGACACACGGCAGCATCAGCCACCGGTACAGTAGCCACCAGCAGTGCCACGCTGTGCCCACTGCCAGCGGCTCCCGGAGCCAGGCATCTCTGGTACCGTCTACAAGTGCTCGCTGTTCCTGACCGCGACAGCAGTGAACAGTGAGACAGGACACTCTCACAGGCCATCGGTGCATTTTTGTGACCAAGCCAGACATCCCCAAGCTGCAGGGCACCTGCAGGTAAAGCTGAGAGTTGCACGCAAGGCTAAGGAGGAGGTGGCCAGCCTTCCAGAGCTCCCAGAGGTATAAGCAGCCTGCCACAGCACACGTGCCACAGCACTGCCGGCACTGTCCGGGGTGCTGCCTCACAGAGCCCCCGTGGCCTCAGGTGGCTGACAGCCTCCCCGGTTTTTCCTGCCCAGAAGGCAGAGCCAAACCCTCAGTGGGACACGCAGCGGCCTTCTGGCCTCCAGCCCCACGCAGCAGCCCATCCCACTCCGCCCTTCACTCCGGGGTGCTTCCACTCTGGAGCCCATTTCTGCACCTCTGCCCCTCCCTCCAGTTGCCCTGCCAATGGCTGACCTCGAGTGTCTCCTGCACTATTGAAATCTTGGAAGGGAGGTGGCCAGTGCCCCACTACTGGATGAGGACAGGAGGGACAGGAATCCAAGGAGATGCCCAGGGAGGCAGAGCAAGACAGCGACGGCCTGCGCTGCCCCCTTGGGCAGGCGTGTCCCCTTCCCTCCAAGGGCCTGCCAGCACCACATCTGCACCAGGGTACCAGCTGCCAACTGCATCCATCTCAGCAAGTCCTGCACAGGCTTCCCACACCCAAGGGCAAGAACCTGGCACCAACAGAGAGCACAGAATGAATTTTCTTCTTTCTTTAGATTGGCAGAGCCTTTGTACAGCTTATAAAATCCCATTTAAGGGCTGGGGAGATAGCTCGGTGGTGTAAGAATCTGCCTGGCAAGTGCAAGGACCTGGGTTCAATTCCCAGTACCACATTCTGTGCCAGCCCCGCATCATGCCGTTCAGTGCTGGCCCCTGAAACCACCAGGCATGGTGGCGCAG
Source organism: Ctenomys sociabilis (assembly GCA_004027165.1). Lineage (NCBI taxonomy): Eukaryota > Metazoa > Chordata > Mammalia > Rodentia > Ctenomyidae > Ctenomys > Ctenomys sociabilis. Next base: position 5,287 of record PVKA01027072.1, read on the forward strand.
GCCTGTAATGCCAGCACTGGGGACGCTGCGACAGGACGATCACTAGGAGTCAGAGCTGCAGAGTGAGACCCTGTACCAAATCAATCCATCAATCAACAATCTTTTTTAAAAGATCCCATTTAAGGGACCCAGTAGTTGGAGCTGGGTCCCCCTCAACGTTGATGGGACCCTTGGCCTCAGATGTGGCAATCTGGATGAGGAGATGCTTGATGAAGTGATTCCAGGGCTGCTCTGTCTGGGAGCCAAAGAACTCCCACAGTGCCCTCAAGCCCTGCCTCCTTAGCGAGCTCCCAGGGCCCTCAGACCCGGTTTACACGTGCTTTCCACAGCTCTGTTCTCCGATTCCCAGGCCTGACTCACTAGACACAACAAATCGAGAGCAGGAAAGGAGATGGAAACAGATAAACCAGAAATACTCCAAAGGAAGAGTGGAGACCCAGCAGCTCATGGAGCATTAGCAGCTGCTGGCCTCAAGCCATCCACGCACAGGGCCAGTGCTGGCCCACAGCTTGGGACGGCACCCAGGAAGGAGGCCTCCCTGGCCCGACAATCACCTAGCCCCACTCAGGGAAGCAAGCCAGCTGACTGCACTCGACAGCATGCTTTTTGGCCCTGAGTGAGGGGTCCTCGATTCTTTGGAAAAGTCACTTAGGTAGGACAGCTAATGAGCTAACAATGCTGCATAAATAATGTGTTGCTATGGAAACCAAACAGATTGCATACGTTGTTTCTGTCCATTTTTAGCTATTCAGCACATGGAAAAAAAACCAAAAGAAACACCAGGATGAAAATTCACAGTAAGTCAGGTCCTAAGCACAATTCCAGGAGAAAGCGCCCTGCTGGGCTTCCCTGCTCCCAAGCCCAGCCCACCTTTGAAGGCTCTGTGGGCCCTTCCAGCCTCGGGTGGGGAGGGAGGTGCTTTGGAAGCACAGGTCTGACACCACAGTGAGCCCGTGTGAGGTCAGCAGAAGCAGCGAGCTCACACCCCGAGCGACACATGGGATACCAGAACCACACACCAGGGACAGCTTTGTCTCCCACGGCAGTGGCCATGTGTGTGTGTTTCATTCTGTTCCTTGCATGACCCTTCTGAGGGCAGACAGACAGCCAGTTCTTAAAGTGACTGACTGGCTGTGGTCTGGCTCGGGTGGTGGCGATAAACACTAACCTCTGGCTCTGTTCATGGTGGAGGGGACCCCAGTGTGATGACCACAGGGGAGTCTGAGGACCCCTCCAGAGAAAGCACCCTTAACAGCCTGTCCTTGGGCTGCCTACTCCCTCCTGCATTCCACCTCACTGCAAGCCCCTTCCTCCCAGCATTCAGTGGGGCAGCTCCATATAAGGGAGCTCGATTCCGTGCAGCCCTGGGCACAGCAGCTCTCACCATGGTCCTTAGAACCACAGGACGCACAGTGCGCGTGCACCTGGGAAGCCAGTAACAGGCTGCAGCTTGTTGAGAGAGGGTCCACGGGCCTCCCCAGGGACCAGGGCAGGAAGCAACGCTGGTAATGACCAGGGTGCAGGGCATTTGCATCTTTTTTTTTTTAATCATTGCAATCACCAAGCACAGAAGTTATTCAGTCGCCTGTGGGGCCAGAGAGATCTGCTTCAGCTCAAAATCAGGCAGCCAGCAGGGGATAGACCAAGATCAAGGGCTGGGGCTGCTGCCTTGGGAGGCCATGCCTGTGCTTGGGCACGCGTGGGAGAGCCGAGGCGCTGAAGGGAGCCAGGGTGCAGGGTGGGTGCTCACCCCGACCCGACCCCAGGAAGCAAGCCCCTTGTGGAAGGGCTGCAGATCCAGCCCAGGCTCCTGACCAAGTCAGAACATCCGACCCAGAGCTGCCCGAGGAGGGGCCCATCACTGGCCTCTTCCCAGCTCAGCTCCTGAAGTCCCCTCGTCCTCCACAGGGACCTTCATGTTGCCTTCCCTTCACTCCACTTAAAACCCTCTTCCTTAGCAGTGTGTTTGTTAAAATGTCATCCTCCCTCATGTATTATAAGCTACTCAAGGGAAAGAGAAGAACTCTTTGTAGGTCAAGCAGCTGTTAATTAGCAATACAAAGTTGAAAAGCCCACTAAGACCTCTACATCCCTAGGTTTTCCCCAGCTGTGTGCACTCAGGGGTCAAGCTTGGCCAGAATACCACATGGCTCTCCCGTTCTCAGTGTCAGTCTGAGGTCTGAGGACTCACACCTGACTACCAGGCTTTGGTGGCTCGGAGAAATGGTAAAGATTAACAAGAGCCAGGCAGACTGCCAGAGTCCTCTGGTCCTTAGTTTCCCTATCTGTAAAATGGGTGGGGGGGGGGGGGAATAAACTATCCATCCATCATCTATTTAACAGCCTTGGGCCTCAAAATCAGAGCCTTTTCAATGAGCTATATCTCTGGCCCTCTATAATTTCTTTAAACAGATTCTTTTTTTTTTTTTGGCAGAACCAGGGATTGAACTCAGGCCCTTATGCTTGCCAGGGAAGTGCTTATTCCACTGAGCCATCTCCCCAGCCCTATAATTTCTTTAAAAAACAGCTTTTACTGAGTTACTATATTGCCCAATTGGACTTGAACTTGAGATCCTCCTGCCTCTGCCTCCCAGAGTGCAGGGATTACAGGCCTGTGCCACCATCCCCTGTCCAATAAAATCTCTAATCGTTGTTAGGATGCTTTGAGAGCCGACGCACGCGCAGTCGGGAGCACTCTATGTGGCACACAGGAGAGTGCGTTTCTCGGGTGAGTTTAGTGTCGCTGCTCTTCTTGGGTCAACACTACGTGCTCAGTCAGTGCTCCACGGCTGTGCTCACAACAGCCTAACTGCATCGGTGCAGTTATTATTCTCACTTTTACCAGTAAGAAAACCGAGGCAGAGAAAGTTGAAGCAATCTGACCGAGTCCCTCCTGCAAACCCGGCGCTCAGGAGCCAGCAGGTGGCACACGCCGCCCTGGGGCTGTAGCCTCCGCTGCTCCCGCATCACTCCTAGGCCTCCGCGGAGCCTGCAGGATTCCCCGCCTCCGGGCCGCGCACGCAGTGCTCCCTGCAGCATCCGCGCAGGCGCGCCGCGCCGCCCTGAAGTCACTGCTCTCCGTCCGCTGCACTTCCTGGCTGCTCAGTCCCTTCTTGAGTAGACTCCAAGTTTGCTGAGCCTGCCCAGAAAGCAAAACTTCCCTAATGGCTTTGGTTTTGCGGACTCCATAAACATTCCTGGGATGATAAAAGGAGCGCTGTGGTGTTATCTTATTGAATAATGGCCTGCTGTGTCTTCCCTTAAACGGGGTGTCGGAGCACTGCTTTTGTAGCCAGTGATACATTAGAATAATACCATATATTTATATAGAGCTTGGCAATTTTCAAAGCGCTTTCCCAATTACAGTCCCATTTGATCCTCACCGCAGGCCCGCAAAGCAAGCAGAGCAACTGGGATTACCAGCCTGTTTTATAGGAGATGCGGTCAGGTAGAGAAAATCCGGGACCCGGAAGGCAAACGGGGAGGGCTGCTCCCTGCCCCCGTGTCCCAGCTGCAGGACCCTGACGCGTTCCTAGCCTCGCCAGCCTTCTGCTTCTTCTCCTGCCGTTGGGGCCGGTGGTCTGTGGGGATCCCGAGATCTGATGGACCCCTGACGCAATTAGAGAACTGTCATCTCGTTATGTAATGGCTTTTTCCACTATTTACATTTTCCACTTTTGCTATTTCTAGCTGTTAGGACAAAGAGAAAACCCAGAGAAAAACAATGAGAACAAAGTACAGCAGACAAAGTGGGCTTCACTGGTCAGGGGGGCATGGGACACAAGGGGGGCGACCCCAACAGGAAGGCACCCCGGAGCAGTGCAGGGAAACAAGGGTGCAGCCCAGGCAGCCATGAGCCCGGTTTGTACAGTCAACAAGCAGCAAGTTGGCCCCAGCCGAAGCCGTGCCCTCCACTCGCAGGCCTCCTTACACACAGGCCAGGAGGGTCTCTCCAAGGGCTCTCCTGACAGGAGAGGGGCTCTGTGCCCGCCCTGCCTGCTGGGTGAAGCACTTGCTCCAGAGCGCTGCTTTCACAAGACAGCACAGGAAATCTCTGTAGGCAGGGAAGGGGAAGGGAGGTGAGGGAGGAGAGGGGAGGGGGAAGGGGAGGGGAGGGGAGGGAGAGGGAGGAGAAATCATATGGAGACTCCGCCCTTAGGACAGGCACCCCCCACCCCCCTGGCCCCCAGCCTGAGCGCCTGAGCGAGATGTGGCTCAGCCCCCCCGGGAAAGTCTGAACCTTTCAGGGCCTCTACCTCTATCTCCATCCAGGCCCAGGACAAATGAGGCCATAGGAGTCCTGGAGGTCAGCTTCAGGACAGAGCAGAGGACAGGGCTGAAGGCTTGGTCCACAGCCTGCAGCACCACTAGGAGGTAGGGGGACTTTTCAGAGTAGGGCCTCTTGGAAGGCAGTGAGGTCGTAGGGGTGTGGCCTTGAAGAGGATTCTGGGACGCCACAGACTCCCACCATGGCCTTTCTGCCTCACTCACCACTGGGCCCAAAGTTATACAGCTGGCCGCCCACTGACTGAAACCTGACCCCAGGAGCCAGCACACAACTTCCCTCCTTCAAGTTGCTTATCTCAGGTATTTTGTCACCGCAATGATAGACACGGACTCTTGAACTTCAGTCACCTTCCCCCTCTGTCTTGGCTGAGAGGCTTAATCCTGGTGGCTCTAGTCTCCTGCCAGTGAGACACCACGGTGAGGATCAGCGGAGACCATGAGCTCCGACTTCAGGCTGGGCCTCTTCCGGAGCAGAGGAACAAAGGCTGGGGTGGATGTCATTCCCGGCGCAGGCTGAGGGTCCCTCATCCAAAGTGCTGGGACCACGAGTGCCTCAGAGTGTGCATGTACACAGAATGCGCTGCTGTCTCGCTCTCGTGCCTCTCCTCGTCTGCGCTCCCCGCACGGCCTGAAGGCAGCCCTGAGCACGCTTGGTGCACCTCCATCTGTGCGGGCCCAGACCCGAGAGTCAGCTGCCAAGTTTTCAGCTTGTGGCATGGTGCTTGCTGGTGGGCAAAAACTTTGGAGCGCTGAAGTGTTCTGGATTCCGGAGTTTTGGTTTGGGGCTGTACAACATGTTCTGTTACTGCTCACTGCCACAAGCTGACTCCGTTGCTCCAATCTGGCAGCGTAAGTGACCAAGCAAATGTTTGGTTTTTCTCCCACTAAGCGCCAGAGTCCATGCCCCATCTGTGCCCCCCCACCCCACCCCCACAGTCAGCGAAACCAGTCACTGCAGCCCCTGCCTGGAAAGCCAGGCTAGGAGCTGGGCAATGGGAGGACCGTGTCTGGGCAGACACGCACAGCACCAGTGTGGCGAAGCCTCCCCGCCTCCCCAGAGCCGGGCGGGTGAGGCCTCCTTCGCTCCCCTCGTGCTAAACCTCATTTTCTAAAAGTAATATCAACCGGGGCCTTGCTAGTGGCAGGCAGTAGAGGCAGGTGACTGGGAGCCGAGTCTGTGTCCACCAGACCCACGCTGACTACTGCCTTGTCCCCCAAATGGGGCCATCCTCAGAGCCTCTGGCCAACCCCAGGTGCAAGATCAGGGGTAGGACTTTTCTGAACTGCTCTCTCAAACTCAGAACGTGGGGTGTATTGGCAAAGCCCCCCACTCACCAGGCAAGAGCACCACAGCCCCAGGTCTGGCGTCACTGTAGGGCAAGGAGTGTGTGCTTCTCCAGGGTGAGGTCCTGTAGTGCAACTGAGGAGAAAAGCGGGCCTCAGAACGCTCCTGGCCTTTTGCTCCCTCGTGGGACTAGCCCGGGCCTCCGCGCCCTGGGCTGCCTCTGCAAACCCTGGTGCTCCGGTGGCCCAGCTCACCCGATCAGAAAAGTCGTGTCTGCCGTGCTTGTTCATAGTACATCTTTGGTACCGGAAACAGCTCACTGGCTTTCCTCTGTGGCTGGCATGTCACCATCATGTGTATACACAAGCAGTGCCCCTCACTCTTCTATTTATTCTCATTTGCTTCTCTATTTGTCCTCTTTCACCAGCATTCCCCCGTCCTGCTGACAGAGCCATTCCGCGTTGTCCTTGCTCCCAGACTCTGCAAATGTGCGCCGTGCTCCGAGAGGAGGTGTTTAACTTCTCTTCCTAGGTGGAGCTGTGCTGTGGAGCTCCTGCAGCTTCCTGCCTCACAAGCGCAGCGCCCTGCTCCCGCGTCACCCTCATTCTCAGAGTCGCTCCACTTCACCCCTCTAACTACTTCAGTCTGTGAGTGCTGGCCGGGCAGTCGTCGTCTGTCCAGCGGGGGCCCCGCAGCTGACCTCCCCATGTACATCACCCTGCGGCCGAGCCTGAGGCCCTGGCTTCGGTTATTTCAACATCAGAGCCTTAAGAGACGCAGTGCGAGTTCAGTGCTGGCACCCACCTTGCTCTCCCTGCACCCCACGGCGTCCGTGGGGGCTGTGGTCTGGCCCTTCAAGCCCCTCACACCAGGTGCCCCCTCCTCTTCTGCACTTCCCGGGTGTGCTGGACGCACCGCGGTCCTTCGCCCGCTCATCCCGGCCCTGCTGCTCGTCCGCAAGCATCTCCCTTGGTGCCGACCCCTGGTCGGGCACCCCACAGGAAGCAGCGCTGTCGCGGACTTCTCTTCTGCTCAGTGCTCAAGCCTGCCACCTCCTTAGTCTTGGCATTCAGCTGCAGCAGTGCCCAGGGCCTGCATCCGCTCCACTCGACCCATGTCATCTTGCAGGAATGGTGTGATGGTTAATTTCATGTATAAACTTGGCTGGGCCACTGGGCCCAGATGTTTCTGTGAAGATGATTTTGGATGAGGTTATGGGAGAAATGCAAGGCTCTTGTGAGAAGAAGGCCGCCTCTGTGTGGGTGGTCCTTGTCCAATCAGTTGAAGGCGTCAGTGGAACAAAAGACCTCCCAGCGGCAGGGGGGCTTCTGCCAGCAGACGCCCGGTCTCCAGCCCACCAGCCCGCCCTGTGCTTCTAGACGTGCCGGCTTCCGCACAGTGTGAGCAGCTCCCCGACACGTATCCTAGGGGCGCTGCTTCTCGGAGATCTCTAGCACGCACAGCCCCCAGGCCCACGGCCACTGACACGAGCACCCATACACATTCCCTTGTGGGACAAGAAGAGAACTGCTTGATTTCTACACCCAGAGTGAGATTTCTGGGTCCTAAGATAATACCAGCTTTTAGTATTAAAAGGCATAATGTTCTAGCAAATCATAACGGTTTATAACATTTTAAAATTATTTGCAGACTGTCTGCCAGGTGCCAACTATTATATTTGGGAACTACTGACAGAATTATCTACAAAATAAATGTGGTCCCTGACCATATTGAACTTTCCACAGAAAAGCACACACGTGATCTACCGCAGTCGGAGCCCAATAAAAGTGCAGCTATTTTTGAAACCAAGATTATTTACTCCACGCAGCTTACTGTCCACATCAATATGACTTTACTGTTCCACTAGCTTAATCACAACTGCACTACTAGAGGAAATTCTTTGCCGTAATGATAAAGATTGCTAATTTCCCGAAACCTCCCCCGGTGGGCCCTTAACTGCCAGCTTCTCCACCCACAGCACGCGCGACCACTTTCCCCATCCCTCTCCAGATGCGAACACAAAAGATTTTATCAAGATTCCAGTTTCTGGCCTCAGCTGGGTTACAGACAAGGTAGCAGGTGGCCTGGGTAGCTGTGCAGCCTGTCTAGCACTCGGGGTTGCCACTGGGAAAATGTAGGGGTTACCAACGACCCCGATGGCTTTAAAGGCATAGATCTGTACAGAGCAGCAAACCCGCCACGCGCTTCCTAAGACCTAACACATGAGAAGGAAGACACAAATATTTCTACCATAGAGGCGAGAACCTGGGGCATGGCTATGCAGCCTAGAGAAGCAGGGTAAGTGGAGGGGACAGGTGGAGGTGGGGAGGATGGGCAGACCTTGGTGGTGGTCGAGACAGTGGTGGCTTCCACGGGACTCGAGTGTCTCCACAGATCAATATGGAAAGGCTGGGTCCCTGGGGAGCAGGATGGGAGGTGCTGAGGGCCTTCGGGAGCTTCAGGCTCCTTGGTGGGAGCTCGGGGGGCATGGCCTCAGAGGCACTGTAGGGTCTCGGTCTCTTGGTCGCTCGGTAGTCCTGCCATTGCCATCGGGAGCTCTCAGCACAGGTCCAAATACATGGGGCCACCTGACCTGGGACTTGAGACCCAAAGCTCGGAGCTGAATAAACTACCGCCTGTCTCCAGAGGGCAATCACCTAAGGCATTCTGCCATGGCGGTGCCAAGCTGGCCATACGGGGATGGTGAGATGCCAGGAGAATCCCCCATGTCCGCCTCCTGCTGGGTGCTTTCCAAGCTGCACAAAGCCCTTCAGGTCTCAGAATAATCGACTGATGCCAGAACTGCTACCCTGTCCTCCTTACTGACGAGGACGCCGAGGGAAGACGGCCACCCCCAGAGCAGCTTCATGGCCACACAGCTTTGCATTTTCTTCAAGATGCTAACGAACAACAAGCCAACGCTGGTTGAGAAGCTTAGGATGACAGCGAAGCAGCAGGGAAGCCGAGGGTCCACATGGGCCTCAGCTCAAGACTCTTCTCAAGGGACAGAAAGCTGGCAGGGGTTTCCAGGACGCTGCTAACAGTGCAGTGTGCTTGAGTGGTGTCCTGATGTGGGCGCTGGACCAGGGAGAGGTAGATTCTGTTCATTAGGCCGAGCAGTGCCTTCCAAGGTCTGCTGTGCCTTTTCTGGGGTGATACCAGGATTTGGATGTTCAGGGCGGACCAGCCTCATATCCAGAGCTTCCTGAGATCCCTGATTTCACATTCGCACTTCCAGAGGGCCGCCAGGCTGTGAGAGCGTGTCCCAGCTATGCTTGCTGGTCAGAGCTGTACCTCTCCATGCCTGTGTCACTCCACTGTGAGGTTGCCGGAGCAGAGCTCCCACTCCGGGACATCAATCACCTGTCAACTCCACTGCAGTGGCCTGTGTTAGTGTCTAATTTTCACATGCATACTTTATGTACAAATGCACATCCTGCCTCTGAAGAACTGTAAATTCCTTGAGGGCAAAAGCTCTACTATATATTTTGGTTTTGGAACCATATAAAATACATTTTTTCCCAAATTCCCCCCAGTGCTATTGGTCCAGAGAATGATCAAAAATACTTTCCAAATGAATAAGCAGACATCTGCAAGCCATGACTTACCCTTCGGCCAATGAGGACTGTGCCTCAGTAGCCCCTGCATGAGGCACTGGACCCTAGCCAAGGCTGAAACATGGGCCCTCTCCTGGGTGCCAGGGGCAGGTATATCACACTGAAAAGACACCTGCACCCATGCCCTGGGCAGGGCTGGTGGGCCACGTGCATCAGTCCCAGCCAGAACTGTGGGATCCCACGGCGAGGAGGAGTTACACAGCGCACTGAGATTTGCTTTGGCACAGGGCAGGGACACTGTGGCACCACTTCGTGTGTGTTCAGCGATTTCATGATCCCATGATTTTTTTCAAGTTTTATACTTCCGGGCATGAAAAAGAAAAGTTTCTGCATAACTGCTTCACTGGGAGACAGCTGACGCCAAAGAAAAGTGGGTTTCAGAGAGCTGCCTTGGCAGCTAATTATACCATCTTAGCTTTGCACACTTTTTTTTTCCCTAAGGACTGAAGATCTTCCATTTTTAAAGTGCAGATTTCACTGCCGTTTCTAAGGCGGGAGGAAACAGACGACTCCTGCTCCGTCTCAGCAGCGTGTTAGTACAGTGCCAGTGAGATTCCATTAACAAGGCGTACAGCACTGTCGTCGCCGGTGCTTCCAGTGCAGCCCGAGTATTCCTCCGGGAGGTGCTTCTAGCTTGCAGAGGTTGCAGACTCGTCGCTTGGGTATCTGCCGTCCTCCTCTTCCATTTCCCAGCCGCTTCACTTTACTGTCCATTAGCACCAAAGGAGAAAGGCCAAGCGGCAGCCCGGCCACTGGTACAGTGCCAGGCCTTCCTGCTGAGCTACATCCCCAGGCCTTATTTTTTGAGACATCATTTTACTAAGTCACTGATTTGCCCAAGCTGGACTTAGAGCTGTAATCCTCCTGCGTTGGCCTCCCGGGCTGCTAGGATTACAGGCTTGTGCCGCTACTCTTGGTTTACAATATTTAATCTGCACTAACAGTTCCTCATTTGTTATTGATAATTAATTTAAAAAAAAAAGAGCTCTGACTTGAGCAGAAGCCTGGGCTGGGAGAAACATTGTAAGCCATTGAGTGCAAACCCATTTTGCAATTTATAAACGGAGGCTCAGAGGGCAGAATAGCCCACAAGAAGTCACAGAGCAAGAGGCGGAGCAGGCTGTACCCTCTCCTCGTTTCGTTTCAGGGTTTCCCTTCACGCTGCGTAGTAAAGGGAGCGAAAATGGTGTGGAGCTGAGCTGAGCACCCAGGTGTGTGTGTCGGCAACACCGGCAGGCAAGACCCAGTGGTGACCACACGGAAGGTGCGAACTCCACCAACACCCTGCGATTTGGGAAGCGTCAAACCCAGCAGTGTGTCCCAACTGCTTATTAAGTGAAGTGAACTTTTACTGATCTTTCCTCACCTGCTTTTTGGCAGAGTCCAGCAAAGCAGACATTATTTCTGTTTTGTCAGAAATGCAGCTGGGGCTCAGAGAGACAAAGTGATTTCCCAGGGCCCCAGCCGGGGAGGCTTGGATTCTGGATGGGGGGCTCCTCGGCCGCTGCCCCGGCTGCTGCCCTTGTGGGTCTCCCCAGCGACCTTCCTGGGCTTTGACACCAGAACTGCTTTCCTTTGTGTTCCTCTTCATGTGGATTCACTATGGATATTTACATAAAATTCTGAAAGCAATGATACCCATGGAATTCTGAGTTTAGCAGGTTAAACGCTATTGAATATCAGGTACAAAATAAAGGTAAAGAACAGAAAGTCCACCCTCGTGGCCCCGGAGGCATCCACAGAAGGCATGACTGTACTACGGACTTGGGGACAAGCTCAGGCACTCTGGATTTGTGCTCACAGTAATCATTATACCACTGGTCACCCAGCGTCTCAGATTCCAAATCTTCACATGCCCCACAGTCTCCTGAGATTATTAGTAAAATCGTGTTCCCGGGTCCCATCTTTCTGGATCTGGATGAGGTCCGGGAGGCGATGTCCTAGCAACCCTATACCACAGGGGTCACGGGTACAAGAATCACCTAACACGATTTGAGCTAATATTTGAAACAATGCTCACCATGAATCTGCAGTCAGGAAATCACGAAGCTGAAGGAAAATTCCCAATGGGTTGTCATGGATTCTGCTTTCAGATGTCTCTGCTACGGCTTTACAAATCTCTCTTCCCACTGGGACAGGAACAAGGACTAGGGTCGGGGATCCATTTCCCCGGGGCCCCTCATTATCATGGGTGGAGCTTCCCCAGGTGGCTAGGTCATAAATAAGCCCAGGCACCCCAGGGAGAGCCTTTGATCTCAGCCAGTGACCTCGGCCTGTCATCTGTGCCCTCATTCATCACAGTAAGGAGCAGGAGCTGAATTACAGAGGCAAATCTGGCAAGGCTGTGTGGGGGGGATCAGTGAAGAGGGAGGAGACAGGGCAGTCCTCACTGCAGAAGGGGAGCCAGGAGGGCAGGGGTCACGGAGGTGCTGCAGTTGCTGCACAGCCAGTCAGGTCTCCAGGCAGGGACACCTGGATCCACATCCGGGTGAGTGGGGAGGAAGGGGAAGAGGAGGGGCAGTGCTCCCACCCTGCCCCGCCCAGGGCCACTCAACACTAAGGAACTGTGCAAGCGAGTCTGGGTTTGCAACATTTCCAGAGAATTTTGAAAATATCTCAATACAAGGCCCACATTCCAACGTGGCAAGCAGTGACCGTGCTTGCACGGTGGTCACTTTCAAGGGTCCACGGGGTGGAGTCCAAGTAGCGAGCCCTGCTGCTTGTGGATCCCAGCCTACCTTCTCTCAGTTCCCCGCTGTTCGCCCTGACTGGCCTTGGGCCGTGAACCCCAGGCAACCTCCCTCACTAAGGGAGGTGACAATGCCACACCACCCCCCTTGCTGTTTCATGAACAGCCGTGCTTGCTCAGTGCAGCACCTGAGACTTGAAGCCTCATCGGCTGGATAAACATGAGTAGAATGAATACAGAAAGGTATTGAGCTTCCAGCTGTGCTGGGCGCTGCAGCAGCCGCCCACCAGCCAGGGTCGCCGGGGCAGAGCAGCAGGGACCAGCGCTGGCGGAGCTGGGCTCGCCCTGTGGCTGCGGGAAATCCTTGCCCACTCTGGGCCTCGGGCTCCTCCCTGGGAAGGCAATGGGTGCGAAGAGAGCCCAGGCGAGGTGTGTCCCCTGCACACACGGAAGGCAGAGAGCCAAGTCTGTGAGGAAAATGCCTGGAGAAGGAAACAGCATGGAGTCGAGGCCTTGAGACACGCAGGGGCCAGGTGCACCTCGTCCAGGATGAGAAATTCAAGGCCAAAGCCAGGGTAGAGCAGAAGAGCTGTTGGTGGGCCCGGACCGGGTGGACGGGGCATCTGCCCTCTGGCCCTGCCAAGAGTGGGCCGGTGCTGGCTTTATGGTGCTGAGCCGGGCACACACCTCGGGTTGAGGAAGACCCCTGTTCCAGTGCCCAGCCACAGCCCTGCGGCCCGCCTAAAGAGCTCTCCCGCCCATCCAGCAGCAGTTTCAAACTTGGCCCAGCCTCCGCAAGATTTACGAAACCTTTCAAGTGAGGTTTTGCAGATGATTTATTTTTATCTTCCTGGTAATAGACACATTTTCTACATAATAAAGTCCAGAGTGAAATGCAAGAACTGCTAGATGTCTCCATTTCCATTAATAGCTGAGCCACCCCCATCCCCGATAGATAATCTAAGGACCTGAAGGCTGGACTGAATAAACATTAAATCACAAAAGCAGGCTTGCAGACCAAGCGCTTTCTTTGCCCTGCTGAGCTGCATCCTAAGTGTGTCCTGTATGTTGGCTCCTCTAGTACAACGGCCGGGGCTGACACACTGTTCTCCTTGGTGCCAGGTGGGTGTGCAACGCTGAGGGCTGAACAGCAGGCCCAACACCATGTCACTGGCAAAGGCAGAGCCTCAGCTTAGGCTCACAGAGCCTGAGATTGGAGTCTGCTTTGCACCAGAGCATCGGGATGGTTGGATCTCGAAGCTCAGCTGGCAGGCGCCCCTCAGGGGTCTGAGTCAGGTCTCTGCTTTGTTTTAGAAGCTGTGACTTCTCCCAGCCTCAGCTTTCTCAGCTCACAATGGAAATAGTCATACTCAACTCTCAGAGCAGTCAGGAAGGTAGGAGTAATTCAGCCAAGCAGTGAGGAGGGGTCTTCCAGGTGCTCAGGGGCGCGCCCATCCTAGCTTAGATGTCAGCCCCTTTCTGATCACTGTCTTACACAGCAGCCCGTGTGCGTTTATTATTGTCCCAGAGTTTCTGCTTAGGCGCAGTTGGCCCCAGCATCCAGGCACATCCGAGACTGGAGATGAGGTGGGGGAGACCAGCTGGGGTCAGGCAGCCTGAGAGGTCACAGGGCTTATAAGGGGAGAGAGAGTCCCTTCCAGGTCTGGTTTAAGGAAAGACCAAGAGAACAAAGCATCACTTCCTATCCACATGCACGTGATCTGAAGAAACAAAAGTTATTTCTCTTTCAATCAAGATGAACAATTGCTTAACATGGCTGGACTCCAGAACACAAGATGTGCCACCCCTGTCCTTGTGGAGCTGAGGCTTCTGGGAGGGGCAGCGTCCAGGAGGTGCCCTAAGCACAGCCATGGGGGGGGCAGGACAGCTGGAAGGTGGGACACCTAGATGGGGATTTGAGGAAAGGAGGCTGAATCAAGATCAGAGAGCACCTCAGCCTGGTGCAGGAGCTTCTCGGCACAGGGAAGCGGGAGAGGCATGGAGAAGTGAGGCGGTCAGGCAGCAGGTGTAGTGGCCGAAGGGAAGAACGAGGGGTTGGGGGAGGGAGGGGTGGAGCGAGCGGTGCCCACGCTTTGAGGGTGTGGGAAGGGAAACAGCTGGGCCCGGGCTGCCCATGAGGTTGGATGGTGGCAAAGGACTCGGAGTTGCTGGGGCAGGGGAGCCATGGGGATGATGTCCATAAGTCACCTGGGGTTGAGACAGGCTTCAGATGGTTGTTACGCCACCCAGGAGATGGACCCGCGGACCAGGGGCCGCAGAGGCGTGTCTCGGAGGACGCCCTACAGCGCCCCACTGACCTCATTGCCACACTCCAGGGCATGCAAACATCCTGCAACAGACAGCGTATCCCATAATTCCCTGGGAGCCAAGAGAATGTGGGATTAGGGTGCAGGGGCCTGGAAGGTGCTGTCTAGAGGTGAACCCCACAGGGCACTGGCCCCAGGGGGTACTGGCTCCCAGGACAAGCGCCCTCGGGACGCGTCTCCCTTCAGCTCCAGTAAACACCGAATCTGGGTCAGAGGAACATCTGCACCTTAGACATGCTGTGGTCATCACAGAGGCCTTTGTGGTCCAGCCACGTGCATGGGGCCGGGAACGTGGGTCCCAGCAAGGCTGGGTGTGCACAGCAGGCTCGAGGATGGGAGGCTGTGGCCCACGTCGCTCTCCGCATGGCCCACTTCCCATGGCCCACGAAGCAAGGACGCTGCCACTGGTATTTTTGATCCTCAGTACAGGAGCAACGTATAAGGTTATAGATACAGATTTTCTTTCTTTTTTTTTTTTTTTAAATACAATACTCATTGCACAAAAAGAAAAAAACTCAAAAAGAGAAATGTCAGAGAACAAAAAACATTTCCTAATCCCATGATCCAGGGATTAGTATTTTTGTTACTTGAGATTACTTTCACTTTCATACTGCTTCTTTACAGAGAGCTGGAATTATGCGAATATGCTTGTACGCTGCTCCTTACCATGAATTATATTTTATGTACCCACCAAATTTAAGTAATCATTACCACATTGCTGACATTTACTTGGTATCTAGGTTCTTTTAGTACTGTAAATAGGATTGTTATTAATAATTTTATCTAAACATAATAGCTTACATCTTAGGCTGATTTTGGAGCACAGATTCCTTAAAGTGAATTACTAGGTCATTTATAAGTATTTAACCTTTTTTGATCTGATTGAAAAAATGCTTGCCTACCTCTACTTATAAATTATAAACATATGTAGAAATACGGACAGACCTGCACACGAGAGGGACGGACACAGATAGGCCCCAAGAAACTTCCCAAGGCCGCAGCGAGCACAGAGTGTGTGAGGAGTCCATGCCACCGCCTTGCGAGGCCCTCCCACACAAGCCTCTGCCTAATTCAGTGTCCAGGATGAAAGTGCATGGAAGTCTATGCTCTGTCTTCATGTGAATATTAATCCGACGGAGTGTCACAGCACAATGCCCACCTGCAGAGACTCACGTGCTACAGGCTACACGGGAGGCCTGGGGACTCGGGGTCTCAGGGCAGGGGAGGGGGCTGAGGCCTGGAGAGCAAGGCTCTTCTTCTCACAGAGCTCAGTGCCCAGGCAAGGTGAGCCCCGGCAGGCTGAGGGCAGGCGGGCCACCGGAATGCCCACTGAACGCCCACCACACACCAGCAACTGCATCAAACCCACGGTGACCATGACATCTGGTGGCAGTGGGAGGGGACGGAAGGAAGGCGAAAGCCAAAAGGCTAGGGACTGTGCTCCCTCCGCAGCAGTGTCTATCCACCACCTCCCGTCCCACGCATGCTTCCTTGAGCCTGTGCTCAGTGACGTACGCTCTCAGGACGTAAAGGACATCGCTCACGCGCACTCCCACAAAGGAGCGGACACGCATAACCCGCCCACCGGTCCCAGGGCAGGATGGCGACAGGCACCGACGCCACTGCTGGCATTGTGGAGGGATCACCACGCGCCCGCATCAGCCCAGGCCCGTGATTTAGAGAAAGTCGTTCAGGCTGTTTCTCCTCGACTTCAGCAAGTCCCCTTAGGGTCTCCTCGGAAGCTCCCAATCTGCTGGGGCAGAACAACGTCTCACAGAGCTGTGGAGAATCTGGCTGCTGACCACATGAAGGGCGGACACCAAAGTGACAATAGAACAAGCTGTGGAGCTGAACCAGAGTGGGACTCTGATCCCCTGGTCATGGCGGCCGCTTTCCAGGTAAGCAGTTTGGCTGCCACGTGCAGTGCCAATTCCCTTTACTGGAGTGAAAACAGTATTATCAGCAGATTTCTAGAAGCAGGCAGGCAGGAAAAGATACATAATTACAAATAGACAAAAGAAACACAGAGGCTGCGGAGGTAGCTCAGCAGTCTAAGCGCCTGCCTAGGCAAGTGCAGGGACCCGTGCTCCACCCCCGGTATCACAAGTGGTACTGGCCCCATCCTGGGTACACCAAGCCGGCCACGAAGACCATGTGTGGTGGCACACACCTGTAATCCCAGCACTGGGGAGGCTGAAACAGGAGTCTGAGCTGTGTAGTGAGACCCTGTACCAAATATGTATGTGTGTTAATATATATTAAACCCAGAGGCTCTAAGTCAGGACCGCAGCCACTTGGAGGCAGGAGGAAGATTCCAGAGCGCAGGCCATAGGCGCAGCTCTTTAAAAGACACACTTCTCCTCTTCTTCTGATCTAAAGACTCACCTCAGATGAGACAGGTGACTTCCGGGAGACCATGCTTCTCATACCAGACTGCCCAGCAGAAGGTCACACAGACCTCGGCCTCTCTATCCTATGCAGAAAGGCCCCAGGGCGGAACAGACCCCTCACAGGCAAAGCCCCAGTGGTGATCATGCCAACACGTGGAGCTGGGTGTGGCCTGCAGACCGGAGAGCTGCGAGGAGCCCTGGGAGGGGGTGGGCCTGGGGCATGGGTCTGAGGAAGTGGCCTCCAGACTGCTCGCCACGCCACGCCCGCACGTGGCCTGACGACCTCCCCAGGGGCAGCCACCCTGACCACGTCCAAGACATCTCGAGTCAGAGCCTGAAGATCGGACAACAGCACGTGGCACGCGGCAGGCGAGGCTGGCAGGCCGCTCCCAACCCTCAGGCCCTGCAGGCAGCAGGAAGTAACAAGGCATGGGGAGGCTTAGCGACTTGCCCAGGGCTACACATTTGGCAGGAAAAGTGGAACTGGAATCCAGGCCCACTCGACTCCTAGTCCTGGCTGCTTACCATCACCTCGGAATCTCCTCAGGCTCAGTGCTACCTGTTTTCCCATGCGTTTGGTACATGGTACAGGTCTCACCATGCAGCTCAGACTGGTGGTGATCTTCCTGCTTTTAGCCTCCCCAGTGGGGGTACAGGCACACGCCACCATGTGGGGCTGGCTCAGTGTACCTGGAGGCAGGGTCAGCGTGGCATGTGGTGCCAGGGATCGAACTGCAACCCCTGTGCTTGCCAAAGCATGCTCTGAGTCCGCTGAGCTATCTCGCCAACCCTCAGTGCTTTCTTTTGCCAACTATTCTGACACCCACTGTAAGTATGAACCATCCTGCCCCTCCTGTAAGGGACTGTCCTCTCTCGCACCGCTGATCTCAGCCAAGCCCTGGATCCTGGAGGCAGAGCTGCAGCTCCCACAGACAGATGAGGCGAGCACACCTCCCTCAGCATCTCCTGGCTCCGGGGCCATGACAGACAGCCATGCAGGCGTCCTCCTGCTCGGGTAGCCCTGGCCTTCAGAAACTCGAGCCTAGGTGTTTCCTCCTTTAAGGAAATTCACAAACTGGTCAGGTTGCTCAGACAGCTGGGCGTTTGCCAAATGTAATGTCAGGGAGCTGCTGAGGGCAGGGGCACTCCTGCCCCGGGGCAGTGACCATACGACCCACCAGGGGCAAGGCCTGAGGAGCCAGGGGGCCTGATGTCACACCAGGGGGGAGCAACCTGCCAAGCCCCCGCCTCCGCAGTGACAGGACAGGAGGCAGATTCTGCAGGCTGCCCTGGAGGCAGGGAGAGCCGGCCCAGCCCAGCTCCCCACTTACCTGTGCTCTCCACCTGAGCCAAATCTCCTCGTGTCAGCTGCAGCCCCAGCCTCTGTATCACACTGAACTTGTGAAGCTGATGGCAGCAGGGAATAATGGCTGGGAAGTGTGCATCACACTGAAGGTGCTCAGCAAAACCACAGCAGGAGGTAGTAGGGAGGTTTCTGTTTCCTGTACCCCTAGAAGCAGATGCCCGAGCGGATTTCTGCCAGGCCCCTGTCCTCAGTTTCCCTGCTGCCTGGACACTCATCCCTGTTCACAGAAAGCCGCTCCGGGAGTGTGCTGGAGAAGGAACTGCGCGCTGCCCTGCCACGGAGGGCCGGGCTCCCTCGAGGAGCCGACGATCGACGCGAGCCGAGGGACGCACGGGCTCACCGTGGGGGCAGGATCACCCGCCACCCTTGGGGAGACGGCAGCTGAGAGGGTCTGTTTCTGTTTCTCCTGCCTGTGGCCCAGCACAAGTCACTGCCAAGCACCGCGATCGCCATTCCATGGCGAGGGTGAGGTCCAACGGGCAACTCAGACTGTGGACAAGAGGCCAGCGTGACCTGAGGACTGTTCCCAGCAGCCCCCATGGACATCCGAATCCTCCTGCTCCGGGACCTTACGAAAATGGAAAGGCATTTACACATAACCTATGCACAGCCTGCATTACATTTTAAATTGCTGGTACATTATTAATACTTCCTGGAGCAGTTTAATTGCTATCTGGATAGTTGATCTACTGCACTGTTCAGGTACTAATGTCATGGAAAAAAGCCATTATACATCTATCACAAAAGCATCCACCGAGGCCTAACTACACAACAGGCCAACTATACATTGTATGAGGGCCCGAAACCATAGATAGACTTGCTTTCCCCCATCGCAGGGACATCAGTGGGACACACTCTGAAGCCAAAGCCTGTGTGGGCGCAGGCAGATGGCTCTGTTCACATCCACACTGCCTCTGCCCATGCTGGCACCGTCACTCACTCCTGCCCACCACTTCTCACCAACAGGGGAGAGGCTTGGCTCTTGCCTGGCCCATTTCCAGCCTCTGAGCCCAGCCCAGGCATTCTCCACCCCCATCTGAGTGACCTGTCCCTTCCCCGGCAGCTAAATCTCCCGGAGGCATCGGAGCCACTCTGCCTCCTTCTGCTGCGGGAGGAAGCCGCTGTCCAGGGCCATGGGCACGGCCACCAGTGCAGACCCCCCCAGCCGAGCACCTTCTCTGCCAGCTTTCCCTTCTCGGTCTGCGTGCCGCATACCCCAGTGCCTGGCACACTGCAGCAGCACCCACTGTCTGTTCACTGATTCAAGGAGACTTGTGTCCCCAAACTAGATACCTCTCCCACTAAAGAGACCATACACTCCTGAAAGTGTTCAAAGGAACTAAAAAGAAAACAGGAATAAAGAAAGGGAAGTGAGAATGGCGAGAGAGAGAGAGAGAGAGAGAGAGAGAGAGAGAGAGAGAGAGAGAAAAGAAGGAAGGAAGGAAGGAAGGAAGGAAGGAAGGAAGGAAGGAAGGAAGGAAGGAAGGAAGGAAGGAAGGAAAGACACTGCTGGCCCAGTCACAGGGCAGCACACTGCTGGTCCTTGTGCCAGCCCCAAATGCTAGAGAGCTGCTGTTCTATTCGCATTTGTTCTCTCATTTTATCCCCCCATATTCTTTAGTGTCACCCTGACACGGATTCTCTTCATTCTGAAATCATTTTACTTTCCAGTGCTGGGTCTCTTAATAATAAACATCTCCTAGAAAATCTAATCCTTGTCATGGTTTTAAGAAACATGAAACTGAAGCATATCCACAGTAAGCAGCAAGCAGCCAGGAGAGAGTTCAAAGGTTCGCAGCTATGTGGAGGGCTGGGGGACCCAAGCCCCTGGCAGGAACCCACCCAGGAATGCTAACGGCTCGGGAGAAGTCACGCAGCGCACACACTTATGCCGAGCCTCTGCTCAGATGCAACAAGAAACGTAACTCGAGGTCTCTGGCTCATCTTTCTGCTCCACAGACTCCAGGATCCAAATAGGATTAGTGCCAAGGACCTAGTCCTCTTAAAAAATAAACCATGCTCAAAAGCCCCACGTCTTACCAATGGGTCTGGCAGAGTCCCCTAAGTTCCCTCAGCTGCACAAACTGAGACCTTTGTCCCCAGACAGCGGAGCCACAAAGCTGCCACTGGGAGCTTTCAGACAGCAGCATGCCTTGCGCCTCGATAGGTCAGAGGTGTGCCCATCACTGAGTGCTGAGGAAGACCTCCGTGCCCAGAGGGCCACGTCCTGCTGTCCCTGGGGACCTTAGTGCTGAGGCTGTCACTCACTGTCTCCACAAAGAACATCAAGATTTCCCAGGCTAGAGGCGGATGAAAGTTCAGATCACAGCCTGCTCCACCAGACCTCAGGGTCCTGCTGGGGGGAGCGGGGCTCTGCACTCTGCACAATGGCAGCCTCATGCACCCCATGCTGCCCAGCAGTGTGCTCAGGGAAGCAACAGGATAGGGGTGCAAAGGTCTTCCCAGGGAGCCGATACTTGGCAGAGGAGAGCCGAAGGAGCAGCACAGGCCAGAGACACATCCGCAGATGGAGAGGGGGTGAGCAGGTCACCCATGGCACAGGGGGCCACCTACGCAAGAGCTGGCTTGGTAAGGGGAGGGTGTGCCTGGGGGGATTCAGCCCAGCTGGAGGGCGCTATCTTGGGGGCAGGGAGGACAGTGGGTGCTAGCCGTGGGCTCCAGCACCGCAGATCCCAAGCAGACACTGACCACTCGCCAGCGGAGATGGTCACAGATGCCTTGGACAGGGCTGGGCAGCCTGCACTCGGAACAGGCGATGTGCTTGGCGCTGAGGCCACAGCTCCACCCCGGTGCCTGAGGTAGCACACAGCATCCCAGGCACAACCACGCAGTGACATGGGGAATCCGAGCCACAGGCACAACCACGCAGTGACATGGGGAATCCGAGCCACAGGCACCAGACAGATGCCACTAGCCGCGGCCCGGCATCCACCCCTTCATCCTCACCCCAAAGCCCCGCCTTACTCAGAGCTGCGGGCACACATAGGTGCAGCAGGTGTGTGGGTCCTGGCCAACAGATACGAAGGGGCATGCTCTGTGGGGGTGGGATTCACCCCCAAGAGGGCAGGCAGAGGGCCGACACTGCTTCCTTTGCCCCTCACCCTTCACAGTCCCCTCCCTGCAGCACAGAGCCATCCCAAATGTACCTGAGGGTGAAGCTATAATGTACAGGCACAGAAGGTGCAGAGAGATGGGAGGGACCCCAAGATTTTCTGGATTCGCCAGGGAGTCTGGAAGCACTGCCTCCATCTGGATCTCTCCTATGTGACAGAATAAAACCTGACACTACTCTATTCTGATTTGTCCTAATTCCTCTAGGCAAATGAGAGCAATACAGAGTCCTTCAGGAAAGGTTTTCCTCTTTGAAACTTGGACTCAGATCAAGGGGCAGTGCGCCCTGGATGTCCTGCTCATCTACTTGCTGTCCCTGCTGCGGCTTCACCAGAGCCCTCCCCTGGGCTCCCACTGTCAGCGTTGTCACTAGAAGGTTGAAGTACACCAAAGCAGGTGGCCACTGGGGACCCCAGGGAGGGGAACCTCTGCCAGGGGTGCCACTTGTGCGCCAGGTGACAGGAAGGGAATCTGAAGTAGAGCAAAGATGCCAGGGAGAAGGAGCAGAAGGTCTCTCCGTCCTCCTCGCGTAACCCTAAGTCCCTTGCCATTCAGCAGCAACATGACTCCACGGACAGCTGTTCCAGGGCTAAGACCCCCTTTCCCAGCAAAGGGCAAGTTTGGGAGGGATGCTGACCAGCAGAAAGGCAAGCAGCAAAGCACTGCCCAGCGCAGAGCTGGAAGCGTGAGTGGCCAAGCCAACCGACGGATGGACAGACAGGTGGACAGATGGACCACCCAGCCCATGTGCTCCCATGTCCTTCCCAGCAGCTGTTGCCCCGCTGGACATGCAGGGAGGTGGAGGACAAGGCAGAGAACAGAATGTAAGCGACGGGGTTTCCATCCCTTGTGCCTGTGGGCAGCAGAGAGGATGTGCTGCTGGCGCTGTGCACCTGCACCACCCACCACAGGCAGCAGGGGCAGCAATGTGCACATCACTCTAGTGGGTGGCCACATTCCGTGGGGAACAGGCCACCCTGATATCCCAGGTCTCAGTGACACAGGGGATAGCAACAGAGAAGCTCTGGCAGTGGGGCATGCTCAGACTGAGGGAGGGAACGCTGGGGCAGGCCCTGCCTTCAGGAAAGGGCAGAGGGGCTGGTGGTGGCAGTGGATGCCAGCCACACCTGTCCTTGCACAGGAGCAGGAGAGACGATGGCTATGGCACCACACCAGGGTCATGCCATGGGCTGGTCAGCAGACACTGGCCAGGGGCCGAGCCCGCCGAGCCAGGGCCGAAGCCAGGGCCAAAGCAGGCGCTGACGGCATCTAGCGTCAGCGGCCCCACCCCGGGAAGAGGCGGCACCAGGGAGCCTGCAGGACAACTGAGCAGGACAAAACACTCTCCTACACACTTGACAGGCTGGACTGAACCTCTGCTGCCTCTGCAGGAGGAGGCATAAGCTGTGGAGGTAGGCGGAACTCTTCTTTAGGACTGAGAGTTGGGGAAGAAAGCAGGGAGACTTGCTTCTGACCTAACAGGCTTTATTCAGGCTGGATTCTTTGACCACAGTCACCGACTGACTGCCTTACAGTTTTGGCCCAGCTGCACCCTTCTAGGCGCCTTCCCCAAAGAGTCAGGGCTGCCAGGCCATGGTGATACGTGCACCCCGCTCTTGCCACAGCAGAGCTCTCAGCAGCTATGTCTCGGAAACGGCCCTGATGCCCACCCAGAGACAAACGAATAAACAAAACGTGCTATGTACACACCAGAGTACTACTCTGCCATAAGGAGGGATGAACTCAAGTCATCTGTAAGAAAATGAACGTGCTTTGAGGCCATAGTGTTGTGTGAGATGAAGACAGGAGCCTGGACATCCCGCACACAGGCCCGGCACACAGGCAGAGAACCAAAGGCTGGGTGACTGGACACAGAAAGCTCGGTCTTCAGGCTTAAAGGAAAATGAGGTAGAGGGACGGAAGGGGTTCAAAAAGGGACAAAGATGTGTTCTGCACACACAGCAACCCACCAGAGAGTGAGCGTGTACCGTGCACACACACTCACACAGCATCATGCTGAGTCTTAGCAATGCATTGCTCAACAGAGTTGGCCCAGCAAGCTTCTACCCCAAGACACGGAGCCCTTTGTGAATCCTCCAAAGATGAATGACAGGGACACAGCCCAGAGCTCCTGAAGGAGGGAGCTAAAGCAACCAGGACTGGACTCAACCTGCTGCCCAGAGCCACGGACAATGATTCAGAGCCAGCATTTCCTGAATGCGCATGCCATGCCGGCCACTTGGCGAAGCACACCACTTAACCCTTACCCCTGCTCTGTGGATTAGATCCAGTGTTGTGGGGCTCCTGGGACCCTGTGTGTGTCTCCTCTGCAGCTTCCTGGGGTCTGAGCTCAAACACTGGGGACCCCTGGCCTCTCCAGGTTTGAGTTGCAGTTTTCAATCGCAGGCACTGCTCAAGCTCCAAGAACCACAACCTGCCAGGGGGACACAGAAGGACTGCCACAGCCCACGAGTCATCCCAGGACTCAGCACAGAGAGGTGATGGCCCCACAGTGCCCTTTCCTGAGCTCAGGGTGCCGCATGCAAGCTGCACGGCCCACACAGAAGACTACGGGGTTCCCCGGGGCACAGTGCCATGTGGCCACGGTCCCACTTCTTCTCTCCATGGGCAACGCTTTGCAGATAACCACAGGCCACACCCACAGGCAATGGAGGCCAATGGCCTTCCAGCCTGGGGCCCTGAGCTGTTCTCTTCTGGAAGGGAGGGTGCCATGAAGTCTGGGCACAAGGCAGGCACATGCAGACCCTCGAGCAGCCCACCTGCATGACTGCAGTGATCCATGTCATGTGTAGTGCTCATCCTGGAGTCCTCAAGGCCCAGCTCCTGCCTCAGTCAACCACACTGAGGAGGGAGGGTGGGAAAGAGTCCTGCAAATGCCACCTGCTCCTGTCATATTCCGTCTGTAAGGGGCATCAGGTAGGTGAAGCCCCTTCCGTCCTGGGGAACGTGTGAAAGTCTGGTGCTTTCATTTTCCCTCTAACAGAACAGAAAAGGAAGCCTCGCAAAGCAGGAAGCAGATGGATTCATTTTGATTTATGCCCCCTTTCAGCTCACAAGCATTGTTTTTAAATTAATATTTTAACTGTCTCTCCCAAGAAAAAGGAGGACTTACTTATCTGTTTTTTGGAAAAGAAAATATGTCCAAAGGGCAAAGAATCTACCCTCTTTGAAATAATTCTTTTCAGAAAAGCTATAAATAAGATTTCTGATTCAAAATTGAGATAAGATTATCTCAGGGAAAGAGGAATTAAAAAAAAAAATCTGCCAGAGAAAAAATTTATGCCCCCATTAGCTAACTCCCCAAAAAGGATTAGTTCCTTTCAGTTAAGAGGATTTTTTTTGGTGGGGGGGGGGTGGCTTTAAAAGCTTCTGATATTTTTAAACATAAAATTAATATCTGAATCCCCTCAAGACATGTGAACTGAGCTTCACACACGCCGGCCGGCCCCCGGGGTCCCAGCCTCTCCCGAGGCCCTTCAGTCTAACCCTCTCCACCATGACAAGTGCCACTGCTGCTGCCTGTCCCCGAGCCAGGACTCAGATGCATCTGACCACTGTACCCTGAAGCTCCCGGCTGAGCCCACCCCGTGCTGTGAGTCGGCCCCTGCCACTGTCATGACAGAATCCTGCCTGCAGTCCAGTTACTCCTATGGCATGATTTTTCTCCATACCTCGCCCAGCCTCAAGAGCTAACTGCCCTTGGCAGAGGCTACCGGCTGCCCTAAACGCCGATCTCCTCTTCAAAAGTAACAGAACTGAGGCTGGGAACGCCGCCTCCAGGAGGAGTCACCTCCGGGCTGTGGAATGTGAGAGGGGTGCTTGCCACACCGGGTGGTGTCTGCAGACCCCTGCCTGTCCTTCCCCGAGGGTGACCGGGAAGCCAGGTTGGTAAGGTGGGGCAGCACCGCGAGTCCAAGGCCGCGGTGCTCCAGCCCCTCCCTCTCCTACGCCACACTGCTGCCTGCAGTCTTACTCTAACGACCGGATGTATTCCCTCCCGGAACACTGCTATCACTGCCTACCCCAAGCCCATTGGCCTGCTTCACATTTCACTCCCGAAGCCCACTATGTTCCCTAGAACCTGGAACCCACCTGGCAGCTGTGTCAGCTTGCTTAAACTGCTCCTTACTCCCCAGACTCTTTCCAGCTCCCTCCTTTGGGAGAGGATGAGATTTATTCTCTGCATTGACAAAGGTGCTGTCCTCCTGCAGGCCCAAATCGATCCAAGCTTCCTTTCAGGCCCCTCAGAGTCACCCCCGGCCCTATAGGCCCCTTTCCGACCCAAGAGAAGGCCTCATCAAGGCCATCTCTACTGCCATGGTGACAACGTCGAGCCCACAGGGCCTTCCTCTACCTTTGCCCAGGAGCAGTGACACTCACTGAGCAAGCACCAAGCGCCAAGCCCTA
The DNA here is from genome assembly GCA_004027165.1 of Ctenomys sociabilis. NCBI lineage: Eukaryota > Metazoa > Chordata > Mammalia > Rodentia > Ctenomyidae > Ctenomys > Ctenomys sociabilis. The sequence continues at coordinate 30,808 of PVKA01027072.1, forward strand.
GCTGGAGTGCCCCATCCAGTCTCCCGAGTGACCGCTAGCATAGTGGTGCTGCTGTTACTTCATGAGGAAACGGACTTCCTGGGAGAGTAAAACCTTTGCAAGGCCACACAGCTAATAAGTAGCAGAAATATGGTTTGAAC
>PVKA01027073.1:0-30945 GCA_004027165.1 Ctenomys sociabilis
CCAGGTAACCTCTTATTCTACTAAGCTATCTTCCCAGCCTTATTTTCTTTAAGAGAGGGCTTCCATGGATAACTTAAGCTTACTGCAACTATCTTATTGTACTAGGAAATAACATGGTTGAATTTGGATGTTAATCTGTCAAGCATGGGAGGCTGAGGCAGGATTGTGGCAATTATGAGGCCAGCCTGGGCTACATAGTGAGGTCAACGTCAGTCTGAACTACATAGTGGGACCCTGTCTCAAAAAAACAAACATAAACAACAGCAACAATGTCAAAAATCAAAGCTAAGTCTCAGGGATGTAGCTTAGTGGCACAGTGCCTGGCTAGCAAGCAAGAGGCCCTGAGTTCAATTCCTGTTACAAAATAATAATAATAATCATAATCATAATAAATCAAATCTTTGAATTCTTAACACTGTCAGTTGCCAATTTCTAGTTAATTTCCCCTAATAATGTTTTTCATGTGACTCTAATAGTCATACAACCATTAAAATTTACACAACCATTCAATGACATCATAAAAATAAGGGATAAGGCTTTGAAAGAAAAAATATAGAAATGTAAAGTGCTGAGTTATGACACTTAGCACTAGGCAGTTACCACCCAGTGCTAAGAAAAGGGTTTCACTTTTCAATCTGAGATTAGAACTCACAATTAAGGATATCAAAGACTGACCTCTGACTATATGGACTCTTATTGTGCTTTTTTTTTTTTTTTGTCTTTTTGAGACAGGGTTTCACTATGCAGTTGAGGCTGGCCTTGAGCTCACTTTGTAGCCCAGACTGACCTCTTGCAATGATCTTCCTGCCTCAGCCTCCCGAGTGCTGGGATTATACAGTGCCAGCACACTCACAGAAACAAGCTAGGTGTACGACACCATACCCAGCTTGTTTTTGTTCTTCACAACAGGGTCTCACTAAGTACTGCAGGTTGTCTTTGAGCTCACTATGTAGCTCAGACTAACCTTGAACTTGTGGCCATCTTCCTTAGCCACCTGAGTGCTGGGATTACAGATGTGTCCATCTTATTGTGCTTTCTTAAATGATACAAAAATATCCCTCAAAGTAATTGACAATCTTTTTTTGGGGGGGAGGGTAGTGCGGGGCCTGGCTTTTAACTCACTAAATAACCCAAGGTGGCCTTAAACTCAGATTCTCCTGCCTTTTCCTCCTACGTGTTGGGATTTCAGGCCTGTGCCACCACTGTCTCCTTTGGCTTAAGTTTTTCATTTATATCGGTAAAAATGAACAACTATTGAGTTTCTCACCAAAGAGTATTTAAGTGGCCTGATCAGATCAAGGCTGATACCTTTGCAGGCACAGGTCTGGACTACAACGGCCACTAAAATCTGCACCTCTGCCCTTGTATTTCCACTGAGGTAACAACAGGTCCTGCCCTCACAGCCGGGCAGGGAAAGTAGGCCTGTCAACAAATTGCAACACAGGCAAAACCAGAAGTGAGTAGAGTTCAATGGCACGCGTTGAGAGAAGCGCAAGCAGGGGTACATTCCTCAAAAGGTGTTCTAAGGAAACCTGTTGCAGGAACCAAATTTTGCTAATGAAAGCCCCGAGGGGTCCCAAGTCCTACGAGTAATTCACTGCTTGTGGAAGCCACGGATCCACCTCATCTTCCGACAGTCACCATACACGCCCGCCTCCGTCCCCCTGGCACGCACCCCGGGGAGGACCTCACCTGTACTGCCAGCCTTTGGCACTGCCTCCTCGGCTGCTGCCGGCGCCGCTGCCGATCGCGCCCGCGCTGCTGTTCTTGGCGCTCGGGGTCCCGACGGCCGTCAGCGCCTCCAGCCTCCCTTCGCACTCCGAGACTCTCATTGTGGACACTGGGTCCTGCATCTTAGCTCCCGGTCCACCTGCCCTTCCCGGGCGGCACAAGTGAACTCCACACAAGTTTTGTAGGCGATTCCTTTTTTCTTTTCTTCGAGACTCTGATGTGATCCCAGTTGCTAAATGCGACGGCGACACGAGAAGGGACCGCCACTGGCCCGGGAATGGAAGACACACATCCCCACCGAGTTAAACTTTTAGGACGGCAGGGGCAGAGGTGCACAGAATCCTTTCCATCCACACGGAGTTACCTCCCTCCTGGTAAATAGGAAAGTGCCACCCAGCGAGAGGGCTTGTGACACAGAGGAGATGCAGATCGCGTGCGGGGGGGCGCGGGCTCTGAAGCAGCGAGTGGGCGAGGGGCGGGTGGGGCACGCGGCTTGGCCTTGGTGGAGGGCGAACCAGCCGCGACCCCTGTTATCCTCAGCCTCTCCGCTCGGCGGGAACTGCCAGAGCCCGAGACCAGGCGCGGCGGCTCGCGCAGCCCAGGAGGTCGCTGAGGAGGCCTCCGAGGGCGGGACTCCGGATCCCACGGCTCGCGGCTAGCCGTGCAGCGAATCCCTCCGACGCCCCTCGCCCTGTGTTTTAACGCGGGTCCCAAGAGCTGGCGAGCCCCACGCGTATTAGCCAGGGACTCGGACACCGCCGCACCGCGACTCACCCACCCGCTCGCTCGCTTCCCGCCTTCCCTTCCGGAGTATCATGAGATCACTTCCGTTAGGGCCGACGCGCTTGGCGCCATCTTGGGTTTGGGCATCTCTGCCCTAAAGGGGGTGGAGCCTATGGGGGCGGGGAATCAGTGGCTGACCAGAAAGAAAGCTACAAAGGGCAAGAGAGCTGCAAAACGTCAGTGTGGGGACCTAAAGGGGCTAGCCCTTCTGGAGGGTGACTTCCTAGCTCCCATTCGAGGATCCATTTCATGCATTTTCAGGAGAAAGTTAGGAAATGAAGAACAACTTTTTGCAAAAACAAAATGAAAACACCTGGGGGCCAGGGAGATGACTCAGTGGAATAAGAGATTCCTTGGCAAGGGCCTGAATTGAATCTCCGGTTCGCCAAAAAAAAGAAAACACTTTTCAGTCTCTTTGGAGAAAAATGGTGACATTGAAGTAAAAGCAAATAAGTCTTAGAAATAAACAAGAAGCTCATTGGAAATCAGAACCAGGTACCCTTCTTGACTGCAAACTTTTCCCCTCTTTGAGACCTGGTTATCATCTGTGAAGTGAGAGTGACTGTCCGTCTCATTATGAATTCTAGTTCCTATTAACATGACTTGTTTTTGTTTTTGTCTTTTTAAGATAGGATCTCACTATGCAGTTCAGGCTGGCTTGTTGTATACAAAACTCTACACGGAGCACCATGGTGCATGCGTGTAACCCCAGAATTATGGGAGGCTGAAGAAGGAGGATCCAAGTTTGAGCCCAATCTGGGCAATGTAGTGATTTAGTGAGATCTTGTCCCAAAATCACAAGTAAAGAAGGGCTGTGGTTATAGCTCAGTTCGAAGACTCTGGGTTCAACTCCTAGTACCAAAAAAATTAATTAATTGTTTAAAATCTCTGGGACAAATGCGAAGAAGTATTACTCAAGGCGAAAAATTAAAAAAAATATTAAATTCATATATACACACACACACACACGCATATATATATATATATATATATACACACACACACACACACATATACATATATAAAAGTTATAAAGAAAATTAAAGGGGCTGGAGAGATGGCTCAATAGAATAAGCACTTCCCTGGCAAGCACAAGGGCCTGAGTTCAATCCCCAGTTCTGCCAAAAGAAAAGAAAAGAATGAGATCCAGGCACAATGTGTGTACCTGTGGTCCTGAGAGAAGAGACTAGAGTAGAGCAAAACCTGCTGAGTAGGTGGGCATGACTTGTCAACACAGAGACCCAGAGCACAAGTGCAGAACAGTTTGCAGCCCTGAACCTGGACCAATCAGAAAGTTCTATATTCAGCCCTTTGTTTACATCTATTGTGGAACTGAGCAAACATTTGATAGGACATTTGAGATCTGAAAGCAGGCCAGGTGAACTTGTGGTAGGAGGACTGTCAAAGATGTTGGTTTCGGATGGGAGAGAAAGTTCTAGGAAGGGAAATACAGAAGAGCCCAGCTGTTACCTTCATGGCAGCTATGAGCCTTCTCAGCCCTGGCTCTCACTCTGCAGGGTGATTTTGTTTTCTATCTCCAATAAAAGTAAGTCCCCCTTACCTTTCTTGTCCAATTCATTGCTTGAGACACCAAGTATCTGGAAGGCATTTTTTCAGAAACCAAAAAGCCCTTAAACCCAGCTCCTTGGGAGGCTGAGGAAGAAGGAACTTTTCACCCTAGGAATTAAAGGCTTACCTGGAGACATAACTGAAAATTCATCTCATAAAAGGACAAGAAGTTATTTTGTAAAAGAAAGACCAACACAGCAGGTGGGGAGGGGTGATACATAAAGTAAATGCAATGGCTGGGGAACCTACTTGAGAACAGTTGAAGAAAGCTTGCTAAGGACACACCATGTACAGTGAGAGATAAAGAAAGCTTCAGAGGCTTTGGGAAAAGCATGAAACTCCTCAAAGATGGAGCCTGAAGCGGGACCTGGAGATGGTGTGTGATGATTGTGGGGGAAAGCAGAGGAATGCATAATACCTGGTGAGTGCAGTGCAAAGCTATAGGGGGTTTGAATCAGAGGAGGCTTGTGAGCTGATTCACAAGGTCCTGGCTTTCTTTTTTTTTTTTTTTTTTTGGTGAATCCAGGGATTGAACTCAGGCCCTTGCACTGGCCAGGAAAGTGCTCATTCCACTGAGCCATCTCCCTGGACCTGGTCCTGGCTTTCTAACAGTGGGGCTAGAACAATTGCATTGACTGCATGTAAAAGAAGGAAGTTAGGGCCAGGTGTAGTGGTACAGGCACCCAGGAGGCTAAGGTACAAGGGCCACAGGCTTCAAGGCCAGTATACAGTGAGATCCCGTTTCAAAAAACAAACATGAAGTTGGACCTCTACCTTATTGCACATACAAAAATAAACTCAAGCTTCTTCACAATGGGGTTGCCGCAAGAGCACAGGTGTAGTGAAAATTACCACTAAATTCAAGCTAACATGGGAAAGGAAAAGACTCATTAATATCGTCATCATCAGACACGTGGATTCCGGCAAGTCCACCACCACTGGCCATCTGATCTACAAATGCGGTAGCATTGACAAAAGAACCATTGAAAAATTTGAGAAGGAGGCTGCTGAGATGGGGGAGGGTTCCTTCAAGTACGTCTGGGTGTTGGATAAATGAAAGCCAAGCATGAGCGTGGTATCACCATTGACATCTCCCTGTGGAAATTTGAGACCAACAAGTATTAGGTGACCCTCATTGATGCCCCTGGACACAGAGACTTTATTAAAAACATGATTACAGGCACATCTCCGGCTGACTGTGCTGTTCTGATTGTTGCTGCTGGTATTGGTAAATTCGAAGCTGGTATCTCCAAGAATGTGCAGACATGTGAGCATGCCCTTCTGGCTTGCACATTGGGTGTGAAACAACTAATTGTTGGTGTTAACAAAATGGACCCCATGGAGCCATCCTAAAGCCAGAAGAGATACTAGGAAATAGTTAAGGAAGTCAGCACCTACATTAAGAAAATTGACTAAACCCTGATACCGTAGCTTTTGTGCCAATTTCTGGTTGGAATGGTGACAACATGCTGGAGCCAAGGGTTAACATGCCTTGGTTCAAAGGATGGAAGATCACTTGTAAAGATGGCAGTGCCAGTGGAACCACACTGCTTGAAGCTTTGGATTCCATCCTCCCACCCACTCACCCCACTGACAAGCCTTTGCGGCTGCCCCTCCAGGATGTCTACAAAATCGGTGGTATTGGCACTGTCCCTGTGGGCCGAGAGGAGACTGGTGTTCTCCAACCTGGCATGGTGTTCACCTTTGCTCCAGTCAGTGTCACAACTGAAGTCAAGTCTGTTGAAATGCACCATGAAGCTTTGAGTTAAGCTCTTCCTGGGGACAATGTGGGCTTCAACATCAAGAACGTGTCTGTCAAAAATGTCCGGTGTGGCAATGTGGCTGGTGATAGCAAAAATGACCCACCAATGGAAGCAGCTGGTTTCACTGCTCAGGTGATTATCCTGAACCATCCCGGCCAGATCAGTGCTGGCTATGCCCCTGTCCTGGATTGTAACACAGATTACATTGCTTGTAAATTTGCTGAGCTGAAAGAAAAAATTGATCACTGGTCTGGTAAGAAGCTAGAAGATGGGCCCAAGTTTTTGAAATCTGGTCATGCTGCCATGGATGATGTGGTTCCAGGCAAGCCCCTGTGTGTCGAGAGCTGCTCTGACTACCCACCTCTTGGTCATTTTGCTGTTTGCGATATGAGACGGACAGTTGCTGTGGATATCATCAAAGCTATGGACAAAGGCCGGGCGTGGTGGCGCATGCCTGTAATCCCAGCACTTGGGAGGCTGAGCCAGGAGGATTGTTGTGAGTTCAAGACCAGCTTGAGCTACAAAGTGAGCTTAAGGCCAGCCTGAACTGCATAGTGAGACCCTGTCTCAAAAAGACATAAAAAAAAAAAGCTGTGGACAAAAAGGCTGCTGGAGCTGGCAAGGTCACAAAGTCTGCCCAGAAAGCTCAGGAGGCTAAATGAATATTATACCTGCCACCTGCCACCACAGTCTTTTTTTTTTTTTTTTTTAATTTTTTTGGTTCCTTGTTGTTGTTGTTGTTGTTGTTATTATTATTATTGGTGGAACCAGGGATTGAACTCAGGCCCTTGCACTTGCCAGGGAAGCACTTATTCTACTGAAGTTATTAGTTTTTAAAATCAATACTTTTTTTTTTGCAGAACTGGTGATTGAACTCAAGCTCTTGAGCTTGACAGGGAAGTGTTTATTCCACTGAGCCATCTCCCTGGCCCTTAAAATCAATACTTCTTTTTTATTTTTTTTGTCTTTTTGAGACAGGGTCTCACTATGCAGTTCAGGCTGGCCTTAAGCTCACTTTGTAGCTCAGGCTGGTCTTGAACTCACAACAATCCTCCTGCCTCAGGCTCCTGAGTGCTGGGATTACAGGCATGCGCCACCACGCCCGGCAAATCAATACTTCTTAATGGAAGCAACTTGACCAAAAATCTGTCATAGAATTTTGAGACTTATTAAAATTTAATGAGGAAAAGAAAAGAAAAAAAAAAAAAAAAACAACCCAAAAAAAAAAAAAAAAAAAAAAAAAAAAAAAAAAAAAAAAAAAAAAAAAAAAAAAACACCTCAAAATGAATAAAAAATATAAATGTAAGAACACCCTTGAAAGAAAACCAAGAATGGATGGGAGCCAGGGAGATAGCTTAGTAGAATAAGTGCTTGCCTGGCAACTCAAGGGCCTGTGTTCAATCCCCAGTTTCACTCCAAAAAACAAAACAAAACAAACAAAGAAAAACTCCAGAATGCATGTCATGACCTGGCATTAGGCAGAACTTGCTTAGATACAATATCAAAGCCAAAATCATGGAAGAAAAGCACAGAGTGGGCTTCATGAAAGTCAAAAAACCTTTGTTCTTCAGACAGTTCGTGACAGCCTGGGGGTTCAATCACCAGGCCTGCCTTGCCAGCCCTTCCCCTGGGGCGTGCTGAGATGGCAGTTGAGACTGGGCATGGTGGCACCCGCCTGTAATCCCAGCTCTTGGAAGGCTGTAAGCAGGCGGATCCCTACAAGTCCAGTCTAGTAGTGGGACCTTGAACATCCCGTAGAACCTTCCCTAAAATATACACAGTGCCATAAAAAAAAAGTAAAAAGACTACTAAGTGGAGAAAATATTTACAAATTAGATATATGATTGCCCAGATGCTGAGTCCACACCGTGGAGCAGTGTAGCCTGAGGAGTGGTCAGCTGACCTTCGGTCGAGGATCGCCCCCAGTTCCTTGGCCTCTAAGATGCTGGTGCTGCATTGTCTTTGTTCCCAGTGGCAGCAAATTCTTGGGATTGGCTTTTGCTAAGAGTTTCACTAAAGAAAGAGGTAGCTATGGAAACATAACTGTGGGCCAGCCAAATAGCTCACAGATTAAAGTGCCTGTAAGCAGGCACAGGGGCCTGCTGTGTTGGTCCCGCCCCTGGGCACGCTGAGCTGCTGAATGAGACTGGGCGTGGTGGCACACCCTGTAATCTTGGGAGGCTGTAAACAGTGGATCACTACAGTCTGATGTGGTAGTGAGACCCTGAACACCCTGTAGACCCTTCCCTAAAATACAAAAAAAGAAAGATAGCTGTTATTTCATAATGCAAAACACCAGCTGCAAAGCTCTAATTAGCGCCGTAAGTAGGAAACTCAACAGGATTAGTGATCACTAGACAGTTGTACTGGGCTCCTAAAGTGCAAGCAAGGAGAACTGGTTGCATAAAGAATTTGTTTTATTTACCTGTTGATTTGTTGATACAAGGTCTCATTTAGTTCAGTGACCTTGAACTCACTGTGCTTTTTTTTCACTTGTTCTGTGTGTGTGTGTGTGTGTGTGTATGTGTGTGTGTGTGTGTTACTCAAGGGGCCTGTGCATGCAAGGCAAGAGCTCTACCACTGAGCCACACACCCAGCCCAAACTCACTATGTAGTTCAGGCTGGCCTTGAGCTCTCAGCAGTCCTCCTGCCTCAGGCTCCCACATACTGTAATTACAGACACCTGGCTTGTTTCACCTCTCTCTCTCTCTCTCTCTCTCTCTTTGTTATGGGATATTGAGCTCATGATCTCACACTTGACAAGCAGGCACTATGCTACTGAGCTATATCCTCAGCCCTGTTTTTTATTTTTTATTTTTTATTTTGTTATTTACTTTTTGGTGTTTTGGACACAGACCTCATTGTAGTTCACAGTGACCTTGAACTCCCAATGCAGCTCAGGCTGGCCTCGAACTTGTGGCAATACTTGTACCTCAATCCCCTGAGAGTGCTTGAATTTCAAGCATGTACCACCACACCTGAGGGTTTCTTTATTGGTATCATTATTTTGATTTTTTTGAGACAGGGTCTCACTATGTAGTTCAGGTTTGTCTTGAACTCACTATGTAGTCCAGGCTGGCATGTGTCACCATACCAGGCAGTTGTTTTTAGAGAAAAACCTGTTTCTGTCTACTAATGCCTGAGTCTCACTTTCCTTCAGTGTCTGTGTTAAAAAGAAGGACAGAAGACCTAAAAAAAGAAGATGAAGAGATGTGCTTTCCTGAAAGCTTTTCCAGGGGTGCATGTGCCTGTGGAAGGGCTCTTCCCAGCCCCTGCGTGCCCGTCAGTGTGTCCTCCATAGCAAGGAGCTGCGTAGCTCAGTGGCTGGGATCCTGGGTCCTGAAGGCAGTCTGACACCAGAGTCCTCTGCCTGTGTGACCTTGGGTGCTGAGCTGCTCACCTCTGTGTCTGCATCTCCTCATCTGGAAAGCAGGAGTGACAGAAACAGCTCTGAGCAGGTCAACTGTGCCCCTTTCAACATGGAACTTGTGATAGGGAAACCCTGGCTCTGCATATGGTGGCACTTGGAGAGGCCTTTGGAGGTCATTAGGGTAACAGCAGGTGCTGCAGTGGAGATTTGTTTGCTGAATAGGGAACTAGAGCTTGGTGTGTTGGCGCAAGCATGGAATCCCAGCACTTGGGGGCTGAGGCAGGAGGATCCTGACGAGTTCAAGGGCTGCCTGGTCATAGGGCTGTAACCTGGCTCAACCAAATTCATTTTGTAAAATTTATGTAAACTCCATTTCAAGATGCGCCATCTTGCTGTTCTGTATGTGCCGCTCCCCTTTCCCCCTTATGCTGTTCCTGAATTGACCCCTATCCCTGTTTTCTGCAAAAAACCATGGAATGTCACAATGTATCGAGAAATGCCTGTCATAAAACCCTCCTGTTAGTGCCTGTTGTAAAACCCCCTACTCTAATGATGTCTGGTTCAAACTGAGTTCAAGAAACCTGCTTTACCTTACCTTAAAAGGATAAAATGTAAACTGTTGTTTTACCTCCTCTATGTCATCTTGTGGTCTTCAAGCTTAAATACCCTTTGTCCTGTAACTCCATGAGCCCCTTTGTTCTCAGACTAGGGTGACTGCCGCTGGGTACCAGCTAAAGTAAAGGGGTTCCTTTTTTTCTTTTTGGATCTACCTCATTGTCATTCAATTTTTGAGCTACAACAGTTGTCATTCGATTTTTGAGTTACAACAAGGGCCATCCCAGCTTTGAGGTGTCCTATTATATATATAGCTAAGTTTAGGTGGAAATTTAGTAGGCAGCCAGCCAGCGCTGGGCCTCAAGGGAGTCAGTGCAGAAGATAACACATCAAAACTGTGGCTGGAGTCCATCTGAGCAAGATGAAAGCCACAGTGACTAGCTTCACATACTTCCCTAAGGAGGCTTGAGATTACTGGTCTCACCCTTTTTTTTTTTTTTTAATTGAGACAGGGTCTCACTATGCAGTTCAGGTTGGCCTTAAGCTCACTTTGTAGCTCAGGCTGGTCTCAAACTCACGACAATCCTCCTGCCTCAGCCTCCCGAGTGCTGGGATTACAGGCATACGCCACTACACCCGGCTACCACCATGCCTGGTTTGGTTTCACCCTTTAGAGATCTCCCATTATATCTCAGAGATGGGCCATCCTCATCCACCTATGGAGATTGAGGTTAAGACTAAGACCATTAAGACTAAAACTTGGGGATAGGAAGATAGCTCAGTGGAATAAGCGCTTCCCTGGCAGGCTCAAGGGCCTGAGTTCAACACCTGGTTCCACCAAAAAAACAAAAACAAAAAACTAAAATTTCTAAAACTAAAAACAAGACTAGATTATGGACCAAGGTTAATGATGTACCTGGATACCGCTGCTATCATTAGATCAATATTACTTAAGCTACTATACTTGAAGTCTTATTGATTAATGGTAATTTTGACCTGCATTGTTTCTGTTCTATCAGACTTCCTTGGAGAGATGGGTTCATTGGCAACCATTTAGGACCCCTCTGGTCTCTTGGGAGCTGGTCCCCATTCTTATTGAACACTCCCACACACACACATAGATGCAAAAGGAAGACAAAGTTGTGCAGCTGAAGAGTTCTGGGATGATCCAGTGTTCGCTGTGGAACAAAAAGCCAGGAGGCCAAAAGCTCATTGCTTTCACTGGTATCAATTAGGAAGGTGGGTGGAGGTCAAAGCAGAGTGCCAGAGAAGAGAAATTTTGTAGGCATTGGCTATAAGGAGAAACAGCAATTTATACCAGGTACAGAGGCTCCTAATTAGAGTTCAAGGACAGCCTGAATGAACAGCCCCTGGGCGGAGTGGTTGATGTATACAAGGCTAACACCTTTCTGGCCAGGAAAGTGTAATGCTGAGTCCCCTGGCCTCCGCTGTGATGTTATTTTATGTCTTAGCCCTGGACTCTCACAGGCTCTTGCTCAAGCAGCCATAGGGGGCGGGTTTTCTCCCCTAGGCTGCAGTGATACAGATTGGCTTCGGCCTTGGACTTAATCACAGTCTTTTAGTCAATTAAGGGAACATTCATTTCAATATAGCCAGATCTGCACATCTCAGTGAATGGGGTTGAAGGAGAGGTCAAGGAAAGATCAGGCAAGGGACTTAGTTTCTCAGGAGAGCACAGCTAGGCGGTCTCCCACAGATTCCTATTCTTTGTTCCTTTGCTCCTGTTGTGAACCTCCATTGTTCCTTAGAACTCATTCTTTGGCTTTGGGGAACACAAACTTGGCATATCTGACGTCTAGCATTTCCTCTGTATCACTCTCAGATGTCATTCCTGGCTACACACGATAGAGCCACAGTCTCTCTACACACTTCATTCTTATTTTTTACCATCTGACACATGCTATCTCCTACAGGGTCTGTCACCTCCATGGAGACTGAGCCCACTCTTTCCTACCATGCCTGTGTCTCCACTACGCAAACGTTGCTTGCTGTATGCGTTCACTGGGTGAGTATTTGTCCAGTGGCATCAGACCGCAACCCTGCCACAGCCCCCTTCCACATATAATTTGAACAAGCTACTTCAGTGGGCCTTGCTTTTTCACCTGAAATGTGGAACAGGATGGAATCAGAAAGTGGGGTAAGTGCTGAGCACGGTGCCTGGCATCTTGTTAGTGCTGAACCAACCTGGAGTCGAGGGATGGGAAGGGAGGGGGCTGATTTCCTTGAGCACTGGATGCCAGTTTTCTAGGAGCTTGGAGCTGTGGCCACTGAAGGAAGGGGAGGAAAGGGAGGACAGGTCACACACAAAGGGGAGAGGTGACACAGAGGGGCAGAAAATGGGCTGTGGGGAGCAGCATGGATGGATCTCATTTTTTATTTTTATTTATTTACATATTTATTTATTTATTTTCTTTGAGATAAGGTCTCACTCTGAAGTTTAGGCTGGCTGGGGAGATGGCTCAGTGGAATAAGCACTTTCCTGGCAAGCTCAAGGGCCTGAGTTCAATTCCTGTTTCCTCTTGTTTTGGGCTGGGGAGATGGCTCAGTGGGATAAGTGCTTCCCTGGCAAGTGCAAGGGCCTGAGTTAAATCCTTGGTTCCACAAAAAGAATAAAAAAAAAAGGGACTGTGGGGGCCGGAGAGATGGCTCGGTGGAATAAGCGCTTCCCTGGCAAGTGCAAGGGCCTGAGTTCAATCCCTGGTTCTGCCAGGAAAAAAAAAAAAAAAAAGAAAGAAAGAAAGAAAAACAAAAAACACCCTGATGTTCAGTCTGTGCTTGAACTCACTTTGTAGCTGGTTTCGCACTTGGAGTGATCCTCCTGTTGGGATGATAGGTGTGGATCACCATGCCTGGCCTGATTTCTTTTTTAAAATTAAGCTTATTGGGACATTTTAGAGACACATAATGATCATGTTCATCATAGGGAGCATTGATGGATCTTGTGAGTGTAAGGCAACACCAGGAGGAGTACAGACATTAAGAAAAGGAAAGCAGGTGACGCGTGGTGATGCACTCTGATAATCCCAGCACTCCCAAGGCTAAGGCAGGAGGCTAAGGCTGTGAATTTGAAGCCATCCTGGGCTACATAATGAGTTCAAGGGAGCTTGAAGTACATAGTGAAGCCCTCTTTTAGAAAACCAAAGTAAGCAAATAAGTAAAAAAGGAAGGAGGGAAGAGTAGAGGAGTAGTGAGGGAAGTAACAAAATGTTCCTGTTCAAAACAGAAGCTACAGAAGCTGCTTCCTTTTTTTTTTTTTTTGTAGTACCGGGGATTGAACTCAGGACCATGTGCTTGCCAGGCAAGTACTTATTCTACCCAGCACCCCAAAATCAGATTTTTTTTTTTTTGGCAGAACTGGGGATTGAACTCAAGTCCTTGGGCTTGCCAGGGAAGCGCTTATTCCACTGAGCCATTTCCCTGGCCCCAAAACCTGCTTCTTCATGGAGGTAGAATTGCAAACCACAGGACTCCTGCAATGCCATGCCCCCAAGGTTCCTTGTCCTGAGGGGGCAGAATCCTGCACTTTTCTAGTCCCCTCTCCCAGACCTGTCCTGGAGCTCAGAGGAAGAAATGGACTTAGTTGCTGCTGCCCCTTGGGAGGATGGGAGAGTGGGGAGGAATGGAGGGGTGGATGCTGCACTCCGGTTGTGAAAAGATGGAAACATCCCCCTGCTTGCCCCCACTGTTTTCATCTCCCAACACCTGTACCCTGAATCCTTGTTGATTTGAATCTTGCTTGTCATCCCGGCACTTGGGAGGCTGAGACAGGAGGATTAGTGGTCTACACAGTGAGACCCTGTCTCAAAAAAGAAAGTAAAAGGTACTATGCCATTTAGATACCCAGGAAACAGTAAGTAAAGTAAGCTCTTAAAAGTGTATTAGAAAATAACACACACGTTCCTCCCACATGATGAGTTGCACTTATGGGGAGGCAGGCAGGGTTCCTGCTCACAGAAGCCACCAAAGGGCATGGAGGAGGCACATGGGCTTCCTGTCCCTGGGTGGTGGGGTTGCCATGGGGAAGGAGAGAACCAAAAGTCCTAGAGCTTGTCTGTGGGGAACCATGCAGGCGTGAATTCTGTGGAGCACTCCTGTGGTCAGCTTCCAGAGTAGCGTGCAGATTTATTGTTTCTAGAAAATGAGGTAGTTGATGGAAGATGTTGGTTTTCTCAGGTTGACAAGTATCTTTGGAAAAACTGTCCCCAAAAGCAAGACTAGTGAAATGTTTTTCAATATGTGGTCCACACAGCATTGCAGAGTAAAAGGTGTTGCTTTATTTAAAATATTTCTGGTTCAATCCCCACTTCTGAAAACAAACAAACAAACAAACAAACAAATTATATATTTCTGGCTGTGATTAGACACATTTGAAAAAAATTACTGCTCCCCCCCCCCCAGTGTATCCCAGGTGATCCTCCTGCCTCAGCCTTTGGGGTGCTGAGCAAACCTGTGGTTGGTGGTCCCTCCTGGTGCACCCGACTTGTCCAAACCTCTTCCATCTGTGAGAGGAGAGTCAGGATGGGGAAGTGGTGGAGACCTTGGACAGGAAGGAACCAAGGGCAGCAGAGGAGCAATGCGATCCACCCTTCCCTTTTCCTGACTGGCAGTTGTCACATCCCCCACCCTGGAAGTGTAGCTGGGAAGCCAGCTAGGGTCCGCCCAGCACCTTGGGCTACTTCAGCAGCTGCCCTCCAGCTATGCTGAAAACAACCCTGCCCCCAGCTCTGAGACCCTCCAGGAACCATTGCCACCTCTCCAAGGAGCAGCCAGAGAGCAGTTCTGGGAGGGACTGGGCCACTGCTGAAGCCCCCAGTCCTCAGATCTCAGGGCCCACGCTCAACACAAGGGGTGATCGAAAGCTATGGAGAAGGGTTTAAGTTTAAAGTTTTACTATAGCCGGGCGTGGTGGCACATGCCTGTAACCCCAGCACTTGGGAGGCTGAGGCAGGAGGATTGTTGTGAGTTTGAGACCAGCCTGAGCTACAAAATGAGCTTAAGGCCAGCCTGAACTGCATAGTGAGACCCTGTCTCAAAAAGAAAAAAAAAAAAATTACTATAGTAAATGATGTTATCAAGGGACCAGGAAGATGGCTCAGTATAATAAGCGCTGTGCAAGGGCCTGAGTTCAATCCCTGGTTTTGCCAGAAAAAAAGACATTATCAAGAACGGTGGGATAAGTTTCAAATGAGAGAAAGTATTTTGAACAGAATTAGTGGCAATGTGTCCTTTGAAAAATTTTAAACATTCACCTTTTGGGGGGCCAGGGAGATGGCTGAGAAGAATAATCACTTCCCTGGCAAGTGCAAGGGCCTGAGTTCAATCCCTGGTTCCACCAAAAAAACCCAAAAAACAAAATTCACCTTTTTTTTTGGTTTGGTATTGGGGATTGAACTCAGAACCTTGTGTTTGCCAGGCAGGTGCTTATGCTGCTGAGCTATCTCCCCAGCCTTTTTTTTTTTTGAGATCAAACTCTTGGTGCTCCTCCTGCCTCAGCCTCCTGAGTGTGTGTGTGTGTGTGTGTGTGTGTGTGTGTGTGTGTGTTTTGTAATTTTTAGTAAGGGTCTACAGGGTCTCACTACATAGATTGGACTCATAGTGATCCGCCTGTGTTCAGCCTCCCAAGAGCTAGCTAGGATTTACAGGCGCACCACCATGCCCAGTCTCAGTCACTGTCTCAATGCCCCTGGGCCAGCACAACACATGGGGACAGAACCCGGCCGCTGCCCGCTGCATCTGCCTAAGAAGGCGCTTTAATCCGCTGAGTTATTTAGCAGGCCCTTCATCACCCATATTGACCAAACGTTTACAACCATTTCTGTCAAATGAAAATATTTCCGCCTTGTGTGCTAAGTGTGCACCACATAACTCTGGCTCTTCTCAAGGCAAAATGACCATGAAGGAGAAATGTTCTGAGTTGATTCAGGACATCGGGCAGCCGCAATAGCACCGCTAGATACTTAGGCAAGAGGACTGCCAGAAAGGCTGCAGAAAGCAGCAAGGATGGTGGGATGAGTATGTTCAATGCGAGGGGGAAGATTTTCTGAGAGATCACTGGCAGTGTGTCATTGGCTGAAATGAATATTAAAAAGCATTTAAGCCACTGTCATTTTGATCAAATCTTGTACAGTGGCTCAGCCACAAGACTCCTCTGAGGAGGCAGTCAGAGTTGCGACAGAAAGGCTAGCATTGTTAATCAAGCAGTCACTTCTTCCCAAGCCTGGCCAGGCTGTGGCCATGACAGCTGTCTGTCCTGGACAGCCTCTAGTTACTCAGGGACACATTTGCGTGGGTGACCAAGTACTTGGAACACAGACCTACCCCAGATGCCTTGTCATGCAGCCTCATGAGTCTGTCCTGCCACCTCTAGGTGACTCCATTCCCTGTGTCACTACTCTGAAAGTCCTCAGATTGGTCCACAAAATGTACACAGCTGTAGTGTGGCCACACTCTGCCTGAGCCATACTTCCACACACTTTGGGGCCAAAGGGGAGAGTGCACGAGCTCCGTGCTGTAGCACAGCTCCTGACAAAGCCTTGCTCCAGCGGTCCTGTTGCCCACTCTTGATTTTTATCTCAGGTAGGTGGGCTGAGCAGGCAGCACTAAGAAGAGCTGGTGACACTCAAGGCAGCCAGTCCCAAAGAGCTTCAGAGGCTGGCAGAGACCCCCAGAAAGCACAGAGGTGGGTGACTTGAGATTGATGATGGCCAGTGGCAGGTCTTCACCAAGGAAGACCTGTGGTGACCTACTAAGCTGGGGAAGGGATGTAGCAGAAGTTTCTAGAAGTGTCCTGGGATGAGGGAATGACAGGGGCCTCTCAGAAGGTAAAATCCCCTTCCCATCCCTGACCCTGCAGCCAGTACTCTGCATTCAGTGGGCCCAGCTGGGTGGCAGCTCCTGTCCTGGCTTTGCAGGAAACCCTGGCCATTCTTGTGCCTGCTGTGATGGTCACCTTCATGGTGCCATCACTCATCCAGGGCTGGAGGACCACACCCTGTCCCATTCCCTTGAGTCAGTCACCAGTCCTCCATGGGGGATATTTATCCTTTTCCTGAATACACACAGCGGACATAAGGATTCTAAAAGAAAACAGGCCACTTGTGACCCAGCAGAGAGCTGAAAGATGGCAGAGTCTGTTGGGGCAGAGAACCCAGAGATGGTGGATTCCCCTGGTGTGGAGGACCCCTGGGATGGCTCTGCTTGAAAGGATAGCATTCAGCCCTACTGCCCTGCCTCCGTATGTGTAGAGCCAGCTAGGATACTACTTTCTTCCTTCACCGGCTTTAAGCAAAGCAAATGGGTCTCGCTGCGAGCTAGTATATGTGAGCTAGGCTGAGTGACTCCGAGTGGGGGACTGAGATTGAGACAGAACCTCTGATGTCTCAGGGTATGAAGGGTGGACTTCAAAGCCAAAGCACTGCCACCAAACTCAGGATGCGCTTTACTTTTGCTTCACTGCCAAGAATGGTGGCACATGCCTGTAATCCCAGCCCTCGGGAGGCTAAGGCAGGAGGATGCCTGAGTACAGGACCAGCCTGAGCTACAAAATGAGCTCAAGGTAAACCTGTCTCAAAAAAAAAAAAAAAAAACTTGTTCACATTCCATGGCTGCTATGGCACCTGACTCTTGGCAAGATCTCTAGATTCAGCTTTTGTTGTACTTTTTTTGCCCCTAGTGCTGGGTTTGAACCTGTGTCCTTGTGCATCCTGGGATAGGAGCTCTACATGGGGTGACATCCCCAGCCCTTTTGAATCCTGGGTTCTGAGTGCCCTGGTTGTTTTTTATGTCCTCTCACACACTTCTATCTCACTGGATACCTTCTGCTCTGTATATCACTTTCCTCAACCTTCAAAACCCACCTTTAGGGGCCGGGGAGATAGCTCAGTAGAATAAGACTTGCCTGGCAAGCTCAAGGACCTGAGTTCAATCCCCGGTTCAGCAAAACAAAAACAAACAAACAACCCCCCAAAAAAACCCAGCTTTCGGCATAGCTCAGTGGACTAAAGTGCTTGATTAGGCAAACTCAGGCAAGCACAGGGACTATGGTTCAATCCTGGCACCACATGCCTCACCAGCCCCTCCTCCAGGGGGAGCTGAGCTGAGTGGGCCAGAGTCTAGGTATGGTGGTGCAGGCCTATAATCTTGGTGCCAGGGGGGCTGAAAGCATGAGTATCAACACGAGTCTAAGCTGCATAGTGAGACCCTGCAACCACCAAATACATTAAATAAATAAATATTAAATAAATAAATAAGGGGCTGGGGAGATGGCTCAGTGGAATAAGCACTTTCCTGGCAAGTGCAAGGACCTGAGTTCAATCACTGGTTCCACCAAAAAAAAAAGTTTCCCAGCCCTGGTGGACTCTCCTTGGTGGGCAGCTGTTTATAGTCTGCCTGGGTTGGCTTTAGGGCAGCTCCTGCAGGAGGCTGGAGCAGTGCCTGTCACACTACCCAAGGCCACAATCCTGCAGTGGCCAGGGCCAGGAAAGATGGCATTTGTCTCTCCAACTGCACTGAAAGGCTCTTCCCTTGGCCTTCCATTTCCTCTCTTGGCTCAAGTCTTCTTAGGAAAAGCCTAAGGGCCATCCAGATAGCTCAGTGGACTAAAGGGCCTGCTTAGGCAGAGCACAGTGGCCGGGGGTTTGATACCTGGTTGGTTGTGCCCCCCCCCTCCCATTCGCAGGGCTCATTGGGCAGCAATTAACACTGGGTGTGGTGGCGCATGCCTGTAATCCTAGCACTTGGGAGGCTAAAAATAGGAGAATCACTATGAGTTGGATCTGCACAGTGAGACTCTGGAGGCTCTGTACCAAATACAAAGAAAAAAGAAAGAAAGAAAAAAGAAAAGCCTGCCACACCTCCTCCCTCTTACCCCAGCCCTCCAGATCTCCCCCAGGCTGGGTTTTGGCATTGGGCTGCTGTTTCCACGGCTCTGGGCTGTTCACACTATCTTACCATTTTATTTACTTTTTATGTTTTTCTTTGTGGAACTGGGGATTGAACTCAGGAGGTCTCACTATATATAGTTCACATGGCCTCAAACTCACAGTGATCCTCCTGCCTCGGCCTCCCATGTCCTGGAGTAACAAGTGTGTACTCTGGTCATTTTCTTTTTTTTTTGGTCATTTTCTATTTGCTCCTTTTCTCTGTCCTCTGAACTGATCCGAACCACGGGGCTCTGTGCCTGCATTGGTCTCCACTTTCTACTTTTCTCTCCACTAAAAATCAGACTGGATCATTGCTACCCCCTCCACCTACAGGAAAGTTCAGGTCTTCCTAGAAAAGTAAAGCCCACCTTGCAGGATTTTAGTACACACTCTGGACAAGCTGCTTCTCTTTGGTTCCTGCGGGGTGCCCCTGCTCCAGCTCTGCACCAAGAACTCGCTTCAGCTGTTAGCTGTGAGCCATTCTCAGACATTTATAGCATGCTTCATCTTGCTAAAAATGTCCCCCTGGGCAGGGAGGTCTCATGGGAAAGTCCCGCACAGCCTCTGCCCCCAGAGGTCTTCACTTCAGCTGGGATGACAGATGTCCCAGGGCTCAGAATCATCTGGGGATTTCACCCTGTATCTGGTCTGCCTCTCTCTTCTTTTTTTTTTTTTTTTTTTGTCTTTTTGAGACAGGGTCTCACTATGCAGTTCAGGCTGGCCTTAAGCTCACTTTGTAGCTCAAGCTGGTCTCGAACTCGTAACAATCCTCCTGTCTCAGCCTCCCGAGTGCTGGGATTACAGGCATGTGCCACCACGCCCGGCTCTGCCTCTCTCTTCTTGTTTTGGCCCAGGCTGGCCCAGGCACTGAGTCTGCGTTGTGTAAATCTGTTGCTGGCACGTCTCAGGGTGCTTGGCTCTTGACTAAATGAAAATAATGTCCTGATCCTTATGCATTGCTTACATTGAAAGATCACATGGTCTCCACTAGAAATAGGTACCAGTACTGTATGTCAATTAAAAAATTAAGGACCAGGGACATAGCTGAGTGGCACAACGCTTGCCTGGCAAGTACAAGGTCCTGAGTTTGATTCCAGGTACAATAGAAAAAAAATTAAAAGGACTAGGGGTATAACTTGGAGGTAGAGCACTCACCCAGCATACACAAGGCCCTGGGTACATGCCTAGCATTGTAAAAATAAATAAATAAATACTCCCCTAACATACAAACAAGAGGAGGGACTAATAATACCTGCTGGGGTTACAGCAAATGAAAAGGAAAGCATGCCCCAGCTAGTTCCTTTGATACACTATGGCAGGTAAAGAAGTCTCAAGTCTCACAGGCACCAACATGTGACTGTGATTCCCTCCCAAACAGAACAAGCCCTTGCCCAGGGAAGACAGGCCCCACCTGGCCAGTATGGCAGCCTCCGCTCACTTGGGACTCATAGTGCCACTTTCCATGGAAACAAGGTTACTTCTGGTCACCAGCTTCTCGGGCAGCCCTAGACTTTATCTTAATCTAGAATGTTGCCATCGGTGCAGTAGGGCTGCACTGGGTGACTCCCGTGATTGCATGGCCTTGTTCGGTACGCGAAGTTTCCTGTGTCCCTATGCTGGGAGCCAGGGTCACAGCTGTCCCCTGTTCTTTACTTGGTTGTGGCTGGAGGGTGGATGAAGAGCAGATTCCCCTGAGATTGACCCTCTGTTCAGAGAGCTTTCTGGCCCCTCTACACGGCTGCACTTTTAAGAAGGGAGCCAGGGAACAGCTGTGACGTGTGCATAGTGCTTTAACATTCACGAATGACAACCTGCATCTCTAAGCCCCACCAGCCTCACTCGGTACAGATGACAACCTTCCTGAGCTTTTGTTATGATTTTCTTTCACTTTTTTTTTTTTTTTTTTAATTTTACTTTGTGTTTTTGAAACAGGGTCTCACTATGCAGTTTAGGCTGGCCTTGAGATCACTTTGTAGCTTGGGCTGGTTTATTTATTTTTTATATATTTTTTTTGTGGTATTGGGAGTTGAATTCAGGACCCTGTGCTTGCCAGATAAGCACTTATTCTGCTGAGCTATCTCCCTAGCCCTTTGTTTTTTTAAAATGTATTTGGTACAGGGTCTCACTATGCAGCTCCGACTTGTAGTGATCTTATTTTCAGCCTCCCCACTTGCAATGATCCTCCTGCCTCAGCCTCCCAAGTGGTGGGACTAGTTGTACACCCCCACACCTGGCCATGATGTTCACTTAATAGCGAGAAAACTGAGCCTCAGGACAGGACACTTTTGGAGGATGAGGATATAGCTCAGCGGTAGAGCACTTGCCCAGTGTGGGCAAGGGCCTGGGTTCAATCCTCTGCACCAGAAAGAAAGTTTCCCACATAGGTTGGGGAAGAGCTCTGAAGAGACTGGACTGCCCTGAGTGTAGGCATCTTCACAGACTCCCCTACAATGATTTGTCCATATTTAATTTATTTATTTAGGTTTTTTGAGACAGGGTCTTACTGTGCAGTTCAGGCTGCCCTTGAACTCATTATGGAGCCCAGGTTGGCCTCAAACTCACGGTGATCCTCCTGCCTCAGCTTCCTGAGTGCTGGGATTTTTTTTTTGGTGGAACTGGGGATTGAACACAGGCCCTTCCGCTTGCCAGGGAAGCACTTATTCTACTGAGCCATCTCCCTGGCCCCAAGAGTGCTGGGATTATAGGTATGTGCCACCACACCTGGCAGCATTTCTGATTGAGGTAAAAATATCTTCAGCCTCTTTTGAGGCTCAGAGTCCCCACCTGTGGAACTGGTCTCTTAATAAATCCACTATGCTGAGCCCGAAGGGAGAGGCAGAGTTACCCAGAGGGGCTGTTGAAATGACTCCCAGGTGCTGGGGTCTGGCTCTCCTTCTTTCTCTTTTGTGACCCCTTGCTTGCCCATGCCTCAGTTTTCCTAGTCACCACAGCCTATTGGTATCTGCCTCCCCAGTGGCTGGTCCCACATAGGCTGCATTGTCCCAGAGGGGAAACCTAAATAAACTCTAATTTCATCTCCGTTAGTTGACATTAAAAAAAATCACTGCATTTGAAGGTCATGCAGCAGAGCGCTGCTCCGCGGGTCTTCCACTCACTTGGGCAACTGAAGCTCCTTAATGGGTTGAAACTTCTTTAACAACAACAACAAAAGTTGCTCTCTATCTCTTCCTGTGTCTGCAACTGCAAGGCTCGCTATTCCTGGGAAAAGAAACAAAAAGGACAGCAAATGCTAAAAGTCACCAATGGATCTACAGAATGAGGATGGGGGTGACCATCAGATAACGGGCATGAGGAGAGAAGCAGAACCGCAGAGCCTGCTTGGAGTAAAGTCGCTTCCAGATCGTGACTCCAGGAGCCTGCAGCCCCACCCCTAGCCCCCAGCCAGCCAGATGGCCCTGGGGCTGCAGCCGCCCATCCTTGGGTTTCTGGCTTTCTCTTCAATCTTTCCCTCACACCAACAAGCGCTCTTTGATGAGCAGAGAGTGAGAAATCAGACCACCCTGAGTTACACAATGAGGCCCTGTCTCGAAAAGAAAACAAAAAGAAGCCCCCACCTTCTGGGTTTGGATCATGGTGTGAGCAGGGGTTCCGCTTCCACTTTCCTACCTGACAGAGTGGGAGAAGCCTGCAGTAGGGTTGTTTCCTGGGCATCTGTAGCCTAAGCGTGGCCTGGCTGGGGCAGTCTGCTTGCCCATGAGGGGAGGCCCAGGCGGCCATGTGCGGGCTCCAGCTCTGCAGAGGGGTTGTGGGATCAGGGCTCTGTAGATGCTGAGCTGATCCTCACTAAGGAGTTTAAAACTGCACTGGAGAGATTTCCTGGGAAGTAGACCAAGAGGCAGGGAGAAGCCGGATGAAGAGGGACGCCAGGGGCCTTGGGGCTCCAGTCTGAGGCTGGAGCGAGCTGCCAGGCAAGACCAGAGACAGCCAAGCGCACAAAGGAGACGCAGCCCCAACTCCAACAGAAGGTGAGGAGCTGACATCCAGGCACTGGGAACTCACACCTAGCGCATGGAGACTCACTCCAGGGTCCCTGGGTTACAGCCCTGGAGTGGGCAGAGTCAGGCAAGCACAGACTTCAGGAGGCGTCTCCACCCCTCACCAGCTCTAAGCTAATTAGGAGTGAGGCACCCCCTTGCCAACCCGCTGTCCAGGGACAACGCCCTGGGAGGTAGGTCGAGGACAAGTGGACAGACAGATAGAGGCTGTGCCATCCAGGGAGATGGTTCAGTAGAATAAGTGCTTCCAAAAAAAAAAAAAAAAAAAAAAAAAAGAGGGCCAGAGAGATGGCTCAAAGGAATAAGAGCTTCCCTGGCAAGTGCAAGGGCCTGAGTTCCCTCTTCCCTGGTGGGAAGAGGCCCCCGACCCTGTATGAAGGCAGCCAGGGGCCCCATCTTTCTGGAGCCCCTTCCCTGAAGCTATCTTCTCTTTACTGATAAATACCTTCCTCTTGTTAAGCTTTGTTCCTCTGATTTATTACTGGGGCTGAACTCTAATCTCAGGCCAGGGCCATTGGGATAGCCAAGGGGTGGTGGTGCTTGTCCCCCATCCAGGATAGGCTGGCCTCAGGGTTAAACCTTCTAGCAGACCTGAGAGAGATGGCTCATACCAAATCTTGCCTTTTAAAATTTCACTACTTAATTAACTTAACTAATATTTTTTGTTTTATATTGTTTACTGGTGCAATTTAGATATACATAATGAACTTGGTATGGTGGCACACTCGGGAGGCTGAGGTAGGAGGATCTTTTCTACTTCAAGGCCAGACTGGGCTTCAAAGTGAGCTCAAAGCCAGCCTGAACTACATAGCAAGATCCTGTATCAAAGAGACTAAAAATAAAGCAAAAAAAAGATATACATAATGATCACATTCACCATAGGGAATTTATATCTGCACAAGATATATCTTGATTCTTCTCAGCCTCCCCTCTCCCTTCAACCCCTCTTCCTCAAATTTTGAAGATTTGTTTCCACTTTTGTCATGTTTTATTTTTTTCTCTTCCTTTCCTCCACCCTCCTCCTAGTTCCTCTTTCCTTTTCAACAATTTCTTCCTATTTCACAATATTATACATGTGGTCTTTATTTATAGTTTTGGTTTCTCACACCAAAGAGCCAGTAAGATATTTACACATGTGTTTGATTTCTTTCACTTGAGGGTATGGCCTCACGGTGCATCCATTTACCTAGAAATGTCTCAAGCTTATCCTTCTTTATGGATGAGTAGTATTCCATTGTATGAAACCCCCCATCTTCCTTATCCATTTGTCATTCGACAGGCACTGGGATGTTTCCAAGGTTTAGCTACTACAAACTGTGCCACTATAAACATGGGCTTGCATATATTGCGGTGGTATGATGCTTTTAATTCTTTTGGAAAGATAACAAGGAGGGGAATAGCTGGGTCAAACAGGACCTCTAGTCCTAGTTTTTTGAGGAATCTCCACATTGATTTCCACAGTGGTTGCACCAGTCTATATTCCCACCAACAGTGAAGGTTTCCCCACAGCCCCTCTGGCATTTGTTACTGTTGATTTCTTGATGACAGCCATTCTTCCTGGGGTGAGATGCAACTCAGTGTTGGTTGAATTTGCATCTCTCAAATGACTGGTGATACTGAACATTTCTTCATATGTTTTTGTTTTTGGTTTTTTTTTTTTTTTTTTTTTCTTTTTGAGGCAGGGTCTCAGTATGCAGCTCAGGCTGGCCTTAAGCTCACTTTGTAGCTCAGGCTGGTCTCGAACTCACAACAATCCTCCTGCCTCAGCCTCCCAAGTGCTGGGATTACAGGCCTGCGCCACCACGCCCGGCTAAAAGTTAGGATTTTTTTTTTTTTTTTTGCGGAACCAGGGATTGAACTCAGGCCCTTGCGCTTGCCAGGGAAGCACTTATTCCACTGAGCCATCTCCCCGGCCCCGTTTTTCTTCATATGTTGATTTGCCATTTTTCTCCTTCATCTGAGAAGTGTGCATTCATCTCAGATGCCCATTTTTGGGTTGGGTCTTCAAATTTTTTGGGGGGGGGTCTGATTGTTTTTCCAATTCTTTTTTTTTTTTCTGGTGGAATCAGGGATTGAACTTCTCATTCACTGCAGCAGAGGAAAAGTGAATGTGATTCTTGTGTGTGTGGGGGTGCCTGCAGCTCGGGGTGCCCAGGGTGTTCCCTGGGGACCTGGCTGCACCATTGGGATCCAGGCCAGGGCCTATGAGCTAGGCAAGCACTAAACCTGAGGCAGGGAAGCACATATTCTCCTGAGCCATCTCCAGGGCCCCTCCAACTCTTTATATGTCCTAGATATATTAGTCCTTTTGTGACAGTCTCATATGTAGTTCAGGCTGGCCTTGAACTCACAGAGATCCTCCTGTCTCAGCCTTCATGTGCTAAGATTGTAAGTGTGCACCACCACGACCAGCCACCATATTTAGCCTTTAAAGAAGTGCTTGTGTTGGTGTAGGGGATGATAGGCTGCATTGTTTTGTTTTATTTTTTCTCTCTCTCTCTTTGGTGCAGGATCTCGCTCTGCAGTCCAGGCTGGCCTTGAGCTCATTTTGGAGCTCAGGCGGGTCTCACATTGGCAGCCATCCTCCTGTCTCAGTCTCCCAAGACTGAGATCACAGGCCTGCACCACCATGCAACCAGCCGGCTGCATTCTTTTGACAATAACGCAAATGAAAGCAGGAGGCTAAACTTGGTGTGGTGCACACCTGCAATCCCAGAACTGAGGCAGGAGGACCGCTAAGAGTCCAAGACCAGCCTGCAGTGCATTGTGGGAACTTATTTGGAAGAAGAAAAAAAGATAGCAACAGAGGCTTAGAAGTTCAGTAGTGAAGAATATAGCTGAGGGCGGGCCACATAGCTCAGCGAATTAAAGCGCCTGCTTAGGCAGAGCAGGGACCTGGAGTTGGAGCCAGGCCTGCCCTGCCGGCCCGCCCCACCCCCCAGGGCGCTGTGGCTGGGATTGAGACTGGGCTGGGCGTGGTGGCGCCCGCCTGTAATCCCAGCACTTGGGAGGCTGTAAACAGGAGGATCAATACGAGTCCCAAGATCCTGTACACCCTATTCTAAAATACCAAAAAAAGAACACTACTGAGAACAGATTCCCCGCCCAGGACGCCTTACTGTAGAGGAGGAGTCGGAGACAAGACCAAGCAAAGTTTGTGTTTCCCCCTGGCCCTGTTGCACACGTCTGGGCTTGAATCAGATGCTTTGAAGACTCGGATTCCTGGATTCCTCGTTAGCGAACCGAAAGAACTGCAGCCTCAGGGCTGTGGGCGGCCTCAGGGATAGTGCTTGCCTAGCTCATAGGCCCTGGCCGGGATCCTGATGGTGCAGCCGGGTCCCGGGGAACGGCCTGGGCACCCTGAGCTGCGGGTGCGGGCCCCACAAGAATCACATTCACTTTTCCTCTGCTGCAACTGATGAGAAGGAGGCTTGATTCCACAGCAGGGCGAGGCCCTGGGCCGACAGCTGAGGGCACTGGGGGTGGAACTGGCTGGCGGCTCAGGGCGTGGAAATGCCGGCTGCCCAGCCTGTGCGAGGCTGGGTGCTGCCCCCCGCTGGGGAGAAGACGCCCACGCTGCTCCCTGGGAAAGGCCACCCTTAGGGAGCCGGGTGTGCAGGACCCGTGGCTAGGACCTCCCCAGGGGGTGGAGGCCTTGTGGGTGTGATGCTGGCAGTGACACCAGCAGGTAGCCCAGAGGCCACCTGGGAGACCTGCGTCACAGCTGAGCAGATCTGTGGTTTCCACCGCCGACATCTGCAAGGTCCGGATCCCTGCCGCTCTAGGAACGAGGTGGAGCCACACTATCCTACATCCTGCTTGGGCTGCAGGGAAGCCTGGGACCCCCATACGGGTGTGTAAGGTGCAGTCCTGCCTGGGGCTATGCAGAAGGTTTGAAAGGCAGCCTAACTGGATGGTGCACGCCAGTAATGTCAGCACCCAGCTAAGGCAGGAGGACTGCCCTGATCTGGCTACATAGTGAAACCCTGTCTTTAGAAAACCAAAAATGTGTCCATGACATCCCTCAATGAATACACAGAGAGACCCCCACATCCTTGGGGCTGTCACCTTCAGGTAGGAAGGCTAGAGGCCAGTGCTGAGTGGGTGGGAGGTTGGCCTTTCTATCATGGTTTTATGTATTTCTTTCTTTCTTTTTTTTTTTTTTTTTGTCTTTTTGAGACAGGGTCTCACTATGCAGTTCAGGCTGGCCTTAAGCTCACTTTGTAGCTCAGGCTGGTCTCGAACTCACAGCAATCCTCCTGCCTCAGCCTCCCGAGTGCTGGGATTACAGGCTATGTATTTCTTTATTTTTATTTTTATTGGTCTTTTTGAGATAGGGTCTCACTGTGCAGCTCAGGCTGATCTTCTTCTCTTTTTTTGGATATTTTTAGGAAGGCTCTACAGGGTGTTCAGGGTCTCACTACTAGATCAGACTCATAGTGATCTGCCTGTTTACAGCCTCTCAAGAGCTGGGATTGTAAACTTGATACCACGCCCAGTTTCAATTGCTGTCTCAGTGCATGGACCAAACCCCCAGCCCCTGTGCCTGCTTGCATGCACTTTAATCTGTTGAGCTATTTGGCTGGCCCTAATTTTTTTTTTTTTTTTTTTTTCAGGCTAGTCTTAAGCTTCCTTTGTAGTGCAGATTGTCTCCAACTTGAAATGATCCTCCTGCCTCAGCCTCCTGGGTGCTGGGATGCTAGGGGTGTACCACCACACCCAGTGTATTTATTTTTTAACAAGGAAAATGTTTTCATGTTTGTCTTGCACATCCTGTACAGCTCACTGGCTGCTAGCTGTTGCAGCCAATCAGGTGGATGTTGTAGCTCAAAAATCAAATGACAAAGAGGCAAGTCCAAAAGACAAAGAAGTGCTTTATTTTTACCCAGAGGTGTACATCCAAGCAAGATTGCTAGGTGCGCGCTAATCTTAAATGGGCACAGTTTTTAAAGGGAAAAAACCACAAGAGTAGGGGAGGAGGAGGGATTTTACAAAGCTTATTTTGACTTAGTCATGACTGAGGGTTAACTCTTTGTTCCCACAGAGGAGGTCACATTTTGTAAACCCTACAGGAATATGTCCTTATTTATCTTAGGCGCTGTTTTTGTTCTGGTAGTTGGAAGGACATCTGATGACCTTTTTTCCCATTTTCAGGCGTTCTGTTTGTTCCCGTAATTGGAAGGACAGTTTAACTCATTTTGCAGAATGTTGAAGAAACACTTTCTTTATCTTCTCTCTGAAGGCTGAGAAACACTTTCCTATTTGTACAAACAGTAGGCATGGGTGGGAGTTTACAAAAGAGAAGACAAAATATCACAAAATGGACTTCACATAAATTTTACAAAATGAAGTTGGTTGAGCCAGGTTACAAAAATGGAGCCGGGTACAAGACAGCTGTTAAGATCACCTGTGGTGTCCTGCCACTGGCCATGAGGCCACAGGGCTGCAGCAGCTCCTTTCTTCCGGCACCTTTGTCCCCTCACCAGGGATACTGGTCACACAGAGTCTGGGAAGGTGAAGGCAGGACCCACACACCAGCTCGGATCTCTCTACCCCCCCCTTTTATGTCCCCTCCGTGCCTCCTTTGGTCCCTGCTCCCCTCAAGCTCCCCACCCCAGGCTTCCACACCAGGACTGGGGTCCCTGCAGCCCCCTCTTGTCCTTGGGGGAGCCTGCTCTCTGCCAGCCCGGGTCCTAGGGCATGGAAGGGGCCTCTTCCCACCTCCTGCCTCCGCTGTCCCTTTCTGGAGGACAAAGAGTAAAGATTTTCCTCTGAGAAGGGGGAAAAGGAATCTGGGTGCTTTACTTCATGCACTGCATTTTAAGGGTGAGCTGGGGTTCACCCACGTGGGGGTAGCTTGGCTCTTTTCTGTGTCTCTCTTCTCAGCATCCACCCTTTACTCTTTGGATATTTGAATTTTTACTTTGAGAGAGAAGTC
Organism: Ctenomys sociabilis; assembly: GCA_004027165.1. Taxonomy (NCBI): domain Eukaryota; kingdom Metazoa; phylum Chordata; class Mammalia; order Rodentia; family Ctenomyidae; genus Ctenomys; species Ctenomys sociabilis. The sequence continues at coordinate 28,668 of PVKA01027073.1, forward strand.
TCTGGACTGTGAAGAAATGAGTTGTGTTTTAAGCCAGGTGTGGTGGCGCAGACCTGTAATCCCAGCACTTGGGAGGCTGAGGCAGGAGGATTATTGTGAGTTTGAGACCAGCCTGAGCTACAGGGTGAGCTTAAGGCCAGCCTGAATTGCATAGTGAGACCCTGTCTCAAAAAGACAAAAAAAAAAAAAGAAAGAAAAGAAAAAAGAAATGAGTTGTGTGGTGAGGGATGCATTTACCTCAAGGTCTCTTCAGGCTTTGCCTCTGGCCTTCCCTTTTTTTTTTTTTTTTAAGAAAACTCAATGTTTTAATCAATGTCAGACTAATTCAAGAGATTTATAATCTTCTGACATTTTCATGAAAATGTACATTCCTTTGTTTCTTGTACTTTTTATTTCTTTTGGTTTTCTTTTCTTTCTTTTTTTTTTCCAGAATCAGGGATTGAACTCAGTCCCTTGTACTTGCCAGGGAAGCACTTATTCCACTGAGCCTCTCTCCAGCCCTTCTTTTGGTTTTCTTGAGATAGGTTCTTTTTTTTTTTTGTCTTTTTGAGACAGGGTCTCACTATGCAGTTCAGGCTGGCCTTAAGCTCATTTTGTAGCTCAGGCTGGTCTCCAACTCACAATAATCCTCTTGCCTCGGCCTCCTGAGTGCTGGGATTACAGGCATGCGCCACCATGCTTGGCGAGATAGGTTGTTGTGAAGTAGTTCAGGCTGTCCTTGAATTCACTATATAGTCCAGGCTGGCTGGAACCTCACAGAGATCCTCATGTCTCAGCCTCTCAAGTGCTAGGATTACAGGTGTGTGCCACCATTTTGTAGCTTTTCTTATAGGGCATTAATTCATCAGCGGGCAGCCTCCTCAACAAACACAGTTATTATGTTTAACTACTTGGTCATTACTTGAGTCTATTACCTGCTCTCACAGGTTGATGAAAATCATTAGACTTGGGGACTGACAGGTAGGGGGTGGGGAGGTGCAGAGTGGCTCCCTGGGCTGAGTTCCAATTGGACAGTGGCTTGCTGATACAGCTTGTGTCATGTTGCTCTGGAGAGCTTCACTTGGTCATAGGCAGGGCTTTTCAGAGGTGGCTGGATCTAGGGTGTGAGATACTGGGATTAAGGGTGTGTGATTCCTAAATTAGTCACCAATTGGTTTGGCTGATAGCTCTGGGGGTGGGTAAGGGGAAGACCCACCCTGGATGTGGGTGGCACCATTCAGCAGGCCAGGAGCCCCAGAGAAATCAAGGGCGAGGTGAGCTGCTGCTGCTTGCTGTTTTGCTGTCTCCAGCCCTTTACCATGGACCATTTCTCCTCTGTGACACCCTTTGCCGTGGTCCTCTGCCTGGGAGCCAGCCCGTAGGAACTAAACCTGTGTATGTTGTGAATTAAATAAACTTTTTCCCTTGACTTGGTGTTGGGTATTTTGTCCTAGCAATGAAAAAAATAATTGAGATATGTGCCCAGGCATCTAGCAATTAAGATCATAGAACGGGAAGCCGGGTATTCCGGGCACCAGTGTGCCCTATCACTGGCAAAACTGACTCACTGCCTAGGATCAGTGTGCCCTTCACCTGTCTAGGAATGTCATTGCCACAGTCACATGTACACAGCACTGTTGCTCGTCCAAGGACACAAGCTCCTGTCTTGGTGGAAATGTGGTGGCACTGGGAGGCTCTCTATTGTTTGGGCTCGAGGTCACCTGGGCTTCCTTTCTTGGTTTTCTACCCTCACTCTACACTCCTCAACGCAGCATGCTTGGAGGCCTGGATCCTCCATGCAGCGCTGTTTTCAGGTGAGCCCTTGAGCACTCTTAGTAAGCCCTTCATCAGCGATGCTGTGAGAAAGGCAGTAAGAATAGTGTGCCTGGTGTGTCTGCAATAGGGGTGGGATTTAAGATGGGTGTGGGTCCATGCACTGAGGAGGCTGAGGCAGGAGGATCCCTGGAGTTCAAGGCCAGTCTGGGTTGCGTAGTAAGCTCAAGACCAGCCCAACCTATGAGACCTGGTCTCAGAAAAATAAAAAAGCTGAGAGATCTAACCTGTGCCTCTGATGTGGTTTATCTTCTTGGGAATTAAGTTTCTCCCTAGGGTCTTCCTACCTAGAAAGAGTACAGGCAGTGGAGCACAGAAAACAAATTATGGAAAGATGATTTAATTTGTTGATTCGTGTCAATTTGCATATAAAGGCTTGCCACGAAGAAGACTGTAAAGATTTTATGCTGCACAACAAATGAAGTATGGAAAATAAATGACATGAATGAATCTCCAAAATTAGTTT
>PVKA01027074.1:0-30946 GCA_004027165.1 Ctenomys sociabilis
TCTTTGATTTTTTTTTTTTTTCTGCAGTACTGGGAATTGAACTCAGGCAAGCACTTATTCTACTGAGCCATCTCCTTGGGCCCACTTTTTGATTTTTAAAAGAATAATTTAGCGCCTTCCTGCCTGTCACAGCTAGTGTCAGGAGTTACCTGAAGATAGCTGGTGATCCTGCAGGCCTCAGGTGCAACTCCTTAGGAGGCATAGACAAGGCTGCCCTACCAGGTTGTGAGAACACTGGACTCTCATGGCATCTGGAGAACCTCACATCAGGCAAATGACATTCTGCCCCAGGATTTCAATATGAAGACAACAGTATCTGTTTAACATTCTAATTTTGTATTATATTATAAAGTCATCTATATTATATGATGAAGTACTGTTTCTAGGTGACTAGTGGCTTCAGAGCACAAGTATGTGGAGCACTGCCAGCCTGTGCATGGTGGCACAGTGGACACGGCCCATTGGCAGCACGTGGAAGGCACTGGATGGGATTCTCCATCACATCTCACCATGTGAATCCAGGGTACAAAGGAACCTCAAGGTTAGGTAAACAGTCCTCCATAGCTAGGAGGAGAATGTCTAGAGGGAAGTGTGGGGAGCAATACTGTGCAAACATAGCCAATGGTAAGTGAAGGTAACAGCTGAGGCCTTGTTGGTGGGTGACTTTTTTTTTTTTTTTTACTTTAGGTTGGCAACTTCAACAGCTATACCCATTCTTAAGTACTGATTTATTTTTAGCTTTTAATTTTTAAAATTTTCTCTTCTGGAAGAATTAAATTCTGATCATAAAAGTAAAAACGTATTTGGAAGAAACCATAAGACAAGGCTAAAAGCCATATCCTTATGACCTAAGTTTCAACAGCTGGACTGTAATGCTTAGAAGTTCAATTGACTGTATGGGGCAAGGTAAACATGCCAAGGCAATGCTGCCTTCCTGCACAGGGCCTTGTCCCCTGAGCTCCTCAGTTCTCTTACATATACCTTCCCCACCACCCCCATGCTTCTGGTCCATGAATGGAAAAGCCCAGGCTAAAGAGCAGGCCAGAAAGCATGTCCTGCTGGTGACATGTTCCCCTGTGGTTCTCTGTACAACCAGGCCATGTGGAGACTTAGGGGACACCTAGCACTCTGACTGCAGGACTCTGAGAAGTCAGCAGCCTAGAGGTTGTTGGGGGGGGGCAGATTCTTAGGCTTTTATTTATTTTATTTTATTTTATTTTGTCTTTTTGAGACAGGGTCTCACTATGCAGTTCAGGCTGACCTTAAACTCACTTTGTAGCTCAGGCTGGTCTCGAACTCACCACAATCCTCCTGCCTCAGCCTCCCGAGTGCTGGGATTACAGGCATGCGCCACCACGCCCGGTCTCTTAGGTTTTTAGAGACAGACATCGTGCCTTAGTGTCACCAGGAGTCATGGTGTCACGAGAGTGATGGTAATAGGCCAGATATACTGTACACGCTGCACAACACCTTCCCTGTTCCAGCCTCCCCAAAGTCTAAGCCTCTCCAAGCCCCTCAGTGGCCTTCTCAACCTCCACTGGCAGGGCATGGCAGGTGCCTCTTCTCACACTTGCATGGACCACATTCCTGTAGAATTCTTGCCTGGATTTTCAATTTTTATCTGCTAGAATGACACCTGGAGTAGCACTCTATACCTCACTGGACTATAAACTCCACAAGGCCAGGGAGGGGTCCGTGGTGTTTCTGTAGAGCTCAGACCTCACCTGGTGTACTGACTGTGACATGTAGGAGCACAGAGAGCACACACCCAGGCAGCAGGCGGCCAAGATGGCCTGAGCTCCACATGCTGGACTGCACGGGAGTATCACACCACAAATCTCAGTCTTTGTCTGAGGATACACATCTGAAAGATGGATTAGGGAGGGACTGACAAAGGTCACTCGACCCTGATACCATCACAGTGGGGAAAAGAACAATACAATACATGCATTGGAAAAGCCTTCATTTACCCGAACATATACTTGTTCTGTAGATCCAGGTCTGGGTACTATAGGGGAAATAAAGATAAAGAAGGTTTTCTTCCAAGTGCACATGGTCATACATCAGAGATGTGTTTATAAATAGCCATAATGCAGCCTAGAAAGGGCTAAAATCAGTGTGAGAGAGAACACAAAGGTCTCTTGAGCATGAGATGGGCTCATCTATCATTAACTCGTTGGGATATCAGTACAATGAAAGGAATTTCAAACCAGGAAAAAGTAAACAGGATTGATCCAAGATCACTCTGAAACAGTGGTGGTCTCTTGTAGAGACCACTGCAATTGAAATCACATCTCCACATCTAGAACTGGCTTCCCTAACCCTGAGCTATACAAACTAAACCTAGAAAGGAAAACACCACCAGGACAGAAATGCCAGGCAAAAGCAGGAAGAAACTTGAAAAAGCGAGTCACGTCAGCGTTGTGCAGGGTCAGGCAGGCGACCGAGTACTGACGCCCAGAGACTCAGACACCTCCATATAAAAGACCAGCAGAAACCCCTAACGCCCTTAGATCCTGACCAGGTCCTCATGTCCCCGACCACCTACGATTGATCACGGTCCCTGACACCCGGACATCCCGGGTCCTGATACCCGAGATCGCGACACCCTCGAGGCCCCCACACTCCTGAATTTCCAAGACCCAACCTCAACCCCGCATCCCGGAGACCACCCGACGCCTGGAGACCCTGCGGCCCAGCCTGGCCAGACTCAACCCCCGCGCCCGTCCGCCGGCCCTACCGTATGTCTCGGACATGGCCGTCTGCGACATCCTGCCGCCTCTGCTGATCTGTCCCGTTCGGTGGGAGCCCGAGGCGGGACTGAGGAGCGGGCCGAGCGCAGACCCAAGGCGAGCGCTGGGCCAAGGGCTGCGGCCCAGCGGGACTCGGCTCCGCGCACGCGCAGAAAGGGGGCGGGTCCGGGACCGGAGGGGCGGGGCCGAGGAGCCGGGTCCGCAGCCTTGCGCGCGGCGGCGAGTGGGCAGCGGCAGGCGCGGTGCCTGGAACCTGGGAGGCCCGGGGAGGCCGGCGACTCGGTCTGCACCGTCCCTTTGCCGGACTGACGCGGTCAGCCTCAGCGGACCACAGCCGAGGCCAGCTACCCGCGGGCTTCCGTCGCTACCGCCAGAACTGCCCGCTTCCTGCAGCCCCGCGCTTGGACCGCAGCCGGAGGCCAGAGGAGCCCGCACGTCGCGGGGCAGCGGGAGCTGCTGTTCTGGAAGTAGCACCTGGCCGGGGGTGGGCCATGGTCCGGAGTCTGGATGCTTTGGTTCTAGGAACCAGCTGGTACAAAATCTCCTTCCAGTAGAAACAGAGGTGAACATTTATTGGAAATTGAGTTTTGGTTGGGAGCTTGGTCCATCTGGGCGTGACCGGGGCCACGTCGCGCTTCCTAAGACTTGACCTAAACAGCACCCTAAAAACATGAGGACCGGCCCTGAGCTATGTGAAGACCTATGCTTGCTGCTCCCTCTAGCCTGTTAGGCTCCACCCATAGGAACTGCGTCAGACTTCCCTGTGCCCAAGGCCCTTGGCTCCAAATTCCACTCTTCCTTTTAATCCTCATAGAAAACAAATGTTTTCGCTTCAAAGTCACAGAGAAGGATCTGTGCTCAAGTGTGAAAACTGTAATTTCCTAGTTATTTTGTATACATGTATCTCTGTGGCTCAGATATTTTGTTGCTTTCTAGTGGGGCTTTCCGTTCTCAGCTTGATGTAGGCCCCTGAGTGCAGCAGAGACTTCGCATGCAAGTCTCAAAAGTGAAACAATGGCAGGGAATAGAAAGAAGACGCTGCCACCTGAAGACCTGTGATCAAATGGTCTTTAGATCTTTTTTTATTTTTATTTTTTTTATTATAATTTGAGCAACTAGTTTGAAGATAACAATGTGCAATTTATAAATGATTATTTCCTACTATCTTGTTTCAAAATTATATATCATTGTTTTTATTTTATTTTTATTTTTGTATTTTTTTTCATTTATTTTTATTTTATTAAAGTACAAATGTCAATCAGACAGTTTCAAGACACCTTAACCATACACATTCGATGAATTAATACATTGCAAACTGTTTTCATAACGTTTTGGTATTGTACAAGGTGCATACATGATATTATATTTACCTGGGGAACGACCTGCCTGACACAGGTCTTTAGATCTTATGTTCCTTCCTGCCGCAAGCTCCTGTGGACCAGGAAGAATCCCTGGGTGGACATATTTTGTTATTGACAGAAACTGGACGTGGAGCTCCCTGGAACCTACACAGGTGGAAGCTGACACATTGTCATTTCGAAGGAGCAATAAAGACTGGAAGAGGTCTTTCAGAAAGACTTTGTTTTCAAAACAAAACAAACAAAAACCAACCCAGATAAGTCTTCTAGTTCACAAAGATAAAGTCATTTTCATGCCTGGAATAGGTAATGCATGTGAGGAGGCATCTGAAGGAGCCAGACTTCTTGGAAGTGAAAGAGCCTGCATCTCACTAACTTGAATCTGTAAAGAAATGCATTTCTTCTAGATATTTCTGGAGGCAGCTGTGATTCTGAGAGCTACTGCTGATGAAGAAAATGTATTGTAAAATTAATGTGGTTTTCATCAATTTCTTTCTCTTCAGAGGATGGTTGTGGCAGAGTGAAAACAGATATCCCAAAGCGTAGGGTTGTTGGAAGTTTGTCTAAGGGAAATGAAGAGTGATAGAAGCCACAAAGGGGCCCAGAAGGTTAAGCTGTCTGCTGGGAACAACACTCTGTTAATTCAAGGTTTCCATTTGAATTGGGCAAAAGACCCTGCAGCAGACTTGTACGACTTATGTCTGGCACTTGGGGAGTCAGAAGTGACTGGAAGTTGCTAGAAGGGGACAGTTCTATGGAAACTTCACAACATGAGTTCAGTGAACACCTAGGCAGTGGGGCCTGTGACAAGAATTCCTGCCTTCCAGTTGGAAGAGACCTCAGAAGCTGCCACTTTGCTTCCTGCTGCCGAACAGTACCATGTGAGGGACTATTCAGTCAGAAAGGTTGGGTGAGCTACAGGGGTGGTGCTGTGCTGGCACTTGTGACTAACACATTTCATTAGTCTTCCTGCTTCTCTGGGCAGAGACATGTGGCTTACCATGGGCCTCAGGGTAAGGCAGGCTTGCTTCAACAAATCTAGGATTTCTCAGGCAGGTGGTACTTCAGTGGAGGAAAGATATCTTAGGAACCAAGGAATTGCTCTATTGCATTTCATGGTGGAGCAAGTCAAAGGCCTATTTCAAAGAGGACAGGAAGCTTCACATTGCATCCCAAAGGAAAGATGTGAATATGTGAGCAAAGCTGTTCATCAGTCTCTTGCTGAGGCCCTGCCCTGCCCTGCCCTGTTCTGCCCTGACCTGATCTGCCCTTTCCCTCCCTCCCTCCCTTCCTTTTTTTGTACAGTATTAGGGGTTAAACTCAAGACCTTCATGCTGAGATTACACCCCCCCAACCCCTTTTCTATTGTTTTGAGACAAGGTCTCACTGAGTTATTATATTATTCAACTTGGGCTCAACTGTTGAATTCTCTTTTTTTTTTTTTTTTTTTTTTTTTTTTTTTGTCTTTTTGAGACAGGGTCTCACTGTGCAGTTCAAGCTGGCCTTAAGCTCACTTTGTAGCTCAGGCTGGTCTCGAACTCACAACAATCCTCCTGCCTCAGCCTCCCTAGTGCTGGGATTACAGGCCTGCGCCACCACGCCCGGCTAACTGTTGAATTCTCTTGCCTCAGCCTCCAAGGTGCTGGAATTGCAGGCATGTGCCACTCTGCCCAAATATTGCTAATTTTTATTGGATTCAAGATATGGAGAAGTATACTTTAAGATGTATGTAATATGTTTGAGTTTTGTTCTAAAATGTAGGTCTGGTGTGGGGTGCACACCTGTAATCCCAGCACTCAAGAGGCTGAGGCAGGAGGATCCTTGTGAATTTGAGATAAGCCTGGGATACAAAGTGATCTCAATGCCAGCCTGAACTGCATAGTGAGATCCTGTCTCAAAAACTCAAAATAAATGAGCAAACAAATAAAACGTAGAGAAATTATTTAGAAAAAACTTGATGCTTTTAGGTCTTGTTTTTAAGCTTTTCTTGGTGGGCTATAAGCAACATTCAGGTCAGCCACAATGTTCTTGAATTATGAGATATTTTGTAATGAACAAAAGAATTAGGAACTTTTTTTGTGGGGGCATTTTGCTCATACTAAGTCTTTGCTCTACCATTGAGCTATATTTCCAAAACTTTTTAATTTTTTGAGTTGGGGTTTATGCTGTTAAGACTGGCCTTAAACTATGGGCCTCAAGTGATCCTCCTGCCTCAGCCTCTTGAGTAGCTGTGACAACTACTGTTATTACCTCCTTCTAAGGGATCAGAGGGCACTCCATCTAGCTCAGCAGACTAAAGCATCTACTTAAGTCAGAATGCAAGGGTTTGATCCAGGTATGCTGTGTGGCCCTGCCCATGGGGTGCACTGAGCCAGGGATTGGGACTGGGTGTGGTGGTGCTTGCCTATAATCCTAGCACTTGGGAGGCTGAAAACAGAAGAATCACTACGAGTCTACTAGTGAGACCCTGTGGACCCTGTGGACCCTGTACTAAATACTTAAAATAAAAGAATAAAGGGATCAGGAACTCTAGGCCAGTGGTGGCAAACCTATGGTACACATACATCAGTGGACTGTTCATATCATCGAAACCTTTAAAAGGCTATCTTATTGTTGTGGTTTGTGTTTAGGTGTCCCCAAAGCCTCATGCAGTCATGGGGTGGACTTCTTTGTGTGTGTGTATGTGTGTGTGTGTGTGTGTGTGTGTGTGTGTGGCTGGTTCAGCCTGCTTTGGGGGTGGGGCTGGCACAGTATGAGCCCCGGCCCCTGCGCTTTGCCTAAACTTGCCTAAGCAGGTGCTTAGACTGCTGAGCTATCTCGCAGGCCTATGGGGAACACTTCCAGACTTTGTGATTAAGTCATGAGCCAGTGCTGGGTTTATGGGTGTAAGTGCCACACTCAGCTGGGGGCAGATGGTGTGAATGCAGCATAAGGGAGACAGACTTGCTCTCTGTAGCCATTGTCGCCGCTCCTCCCTTTTGTTCTTGCTGTTTCCACTACCATGAACTGCTGTTCTCTGCCATGTGCTGCTCTGTCTTGGAGCCAGGGGAGTATTGCCTGAAACCTCACTGACTGTGAGCTAACCAAACGGTTCTTTCCTTAATTTTGGGTGTTAGGTATTTTGTCCCTCAACAACAAGTGAGAAGTAACTGAGACACTTAGTTACTTTTTTCTCCTTGCTGAGACAAGATACCTGACACCCAAAGTTAAAGGGGGAAAGGTTTATTTAGCTTATAGTTTGTAGAGGTTTCAGTCCATAATTGGCTGGGTCCAAGGCAGGGTATCTTGACAGAGGGGCATTCCAGAGGAGAAACAGTTTGTGGTGATAGAAGACAGCAAAAGTAAGCAAAGGAATGGGAGGCAAGCCTCTTTCTGTCTCTTACATTGTATCCAGTCTACTAGAATTAGGACAGTGCCAATCCAGTCAGTGGGAAGCCCATGTGGCATCCTAGAAGAGCAGCTATGTACAGAAATCAGCTATGTACATCAATCACCCATTTTTTTTTTATGAGCAGAATATATTTATTGAGGGAAATAAAGCACCTGTCCAAGAGAGGGACAGGAGGGGGACAGGATGTAGTCCCCAATCACCCATTTTTAGTCCTGGTATCCTAAATCCCAGCATCTGTTACCAATCAGTCACATACTCTAGATTTACCCACTTCTGAAAAAAAACCCTATGACCATGTGAGGCTTGGGGGGACCTCTAGATAAACCTTAACACTATTACTGCTGTCCGTCCTGTGTGCATGTGGGATCATGCTGTCTGGTCTCCATAGTGCTTATCCAGCTGGCCCTGGTAGGTTCATGTGCCTGCACCATTGGGTTAGGGAGAGGGCTCTGAAGTCCTTATCACTCTCTCTAACTCAGAGTCTTATCCCTTTCTGACTGACCCCTGAGCTTTATCTGTGGGTCTCCTAGCTATGGTCACTTGCTCATTCTCATTGAATTCATCCAGTCTCAGTGCTTCCTGAATATATCTGTTATCCTGACTTCTGATTTCTGTACATAGCTGCTCTTCTAGGATGCCACATGGGCTTTTGAACAGGGGCAGAAACCAAACGCCCTCTGTGTGCCTTCCACAGCTTGCTGTCTGGTCCTTCAGATCCTTCTCACTGCAGCTCAGGACATGGTCACGGGAGCCAGCCCTTGTGCCATAGAGCTCAGCTTGGCCTCCATCTCTCCTGCTGGTCCTCCTGCTTCTGCACTCCCTTGCAAATCTGTTCTCAGTAGAGGCACTAGGCTATCAGGCCCACTGAAATGTAGAGAAAGAAAGGAAGAAAGAAAGAGAAAGAAAAAAAAAAGGTAAAGAAAAAAAAAAAGGTAAAGAAAAGTTCTCCTTTAAAGTAGCCAGTGTTGAGGGGTAGTGGAAAGGACCATAAGTCTTGCAGAGCCACGCTCTGCCACAGAGCCCCTGGTCCCCAATCTGACTTTTCCCTGCCATCTCCTCCTCTGTTCTTGGCTTTGCTCATACAGTCTTGTGGCCATGCCTTGGCACAAATGCTCTCCCTTCTCTGGCATGCTCACATCCCAAGTGTCCACAAAGCCCTTGCAGCCTCTGTTTTTGGCTCATGTGGGCCTCGATGGGAAGCCTGTCCCTGTTACGTATCAAATAATGCCCTCCCCACTTTCTGGCACGTCATATGGCTGCTCCTTTACTCTGCTCCTCTCTTAGCACCTCACTTGCCAGATATAGACAGCATTTGCATTTGCAGGAGGCAGACAAGGAAGTCACAAATGTTTTGTATGTTCTGACCAATGTCACCCTGAGAGTCCCTGACTGCCTGCATCCTCCCTGTGTCGTGTTTTCGCAAATCTGGTGGGGATACCATGACGTTCTCCAGAGACCAGGGCAGGGATTTCCCAATGTGTCCCTTGTCTCTGGGTTTTGCAGTGGCCTGTCCTCATGCTTTCATGTGCTCTAGCAGCTCCCTGTGGGCCAGATAGTGGCCAGTGCTATCTTGTTTGCCAGATTGGAAAAGTGCACTTTTAATGGAGACAAGGAGGCTAACAGTTGGAGCCTCTTGTGTTTATTGATGTCCCTGAGACAGACAGACAGAGAGAGAGAACAGAATTTGTATTCTGTTTTTGAACCTGTGCAACTCACTGCCAGGCCACAGAGTGGATGGGGCTCCTGGGTGACTGCAGCTTGCTGCCCCTCTGTGCTGTTTGGGTGAGCTTAGCCTAGGAGGCTTACGTGGCAGCTGAGCTGGCTGTGTCAGATGTTGCATACAGCCAGCTCCTGTGGAGGCTGAGGCGTTTGCTGCATCTCTTGGCTCTCGGCGCCTGGCTAGTGTCTTCTCACCCCTCTGCCCTCATCTCCACATGACATCTCCTCCTCATCTGTCTCTGAGGACAGGAATCATGTTGCATGTGGGTGCAGGATTTGATACAATGACTTCCTGTTAGTTAATTACGTCTGGAAAACCCCATTTCCAGGTAATACTGCATCCTGAGCTGCTGAGTATTATGAGCACTCTGACATATGAATGGGAGGGGGAGGGTCACACTTTGACTCCTAAGGCTTTGGATCACTGATGCGTCTCACAAAATACAGAACAATCACGCCTCACATTGATGCAAGTCCTACTGTCCCCTCAGAAGTGAGCTGCAGACTCCTACAGATCTCACAGTGGGCCTGTGATGTCTCTGGGGGCCTGTGGAACATGAAAGTTCACGGATCTCCTCTCCACACTTGGGCCAGGAGTCCACAGCAGTAGGCTATCTTATCACTCTCTCTGTAACTCAGAGTCTTATCCCATTTTTTTTTTTTTTAAACGTATTTGGTATAAGGTCTCACTATGCAGCTTGAACTGGGAGTGCTCTTCCTGTCTTAGCCTCCCCAGTGCTGGGATTACAAGCGGGTGCCACCACACCTGGTCTTGGTCGCCAGCTCAACGGGCCTGGGGGGCAGGGCTGGCATGGCATGTGGTGGTGGGGATTGAACCCTGGTCCCTATGCTTGCCTATGCAAGCAGTTAGTCTGCTGAGCTATCTTGCTGGCCTAAGAGAAGTGGTTTTGATATGGCAAGAAACATTCCATTTTGTTTTTAACTCCATTTTAGAAGTCTCTTAAACTTTAGGTAAATTCACTCCTCACCCCCTTCCCTCTTAGTTAACCATCAAACCCACAAAGGAGAATCCCTAACCTAAGAAGCAAACAATTAAAACAAATTGTAGGTAAGGTAAATTTTAACAATACCAACAAACCCCTGGGAAATGTAAATCTTGTGACATTTTTGTAAAATTCCAAAATGAGGTAATGCGGTTACTTATAAATGTATAGAATCCATTACAAAGTTTTTCGGTGGACATTCCCTGATTTTGCATCAGCTTGTCCTGATGACAATAAAAGCTTTGCTTCTTCTCATTCTTGATCTCTCTCATGTTTATCTTGCTGAATTTTGCCATGAAGACACAACGCCCAGCTACTTATGGAGAATGTGTGGAAAGAGGCTGAGGCCCAGTGGAGCGTCAGGTGTGGTGGGGATATCTGAACATCTGCTAGGAGGGACCCTGCATGGGGTTCTTCTGTGGAACCCGAATCAGAATTGGGTTAGGAATTTCAAGCTCCATATGTATATATGGTGTGTGTGTGTCCCGCCCTCTTCTCCTAGAGAAGTCATGCATATACTCATTGGTTAGACAGCATTTTTTGCCTGGAGGACATGGCCAGGAATCACCAGGCAGGATTGCTGATAGGAAAGACGCTGTGTGCCGCCCTTCCTGTCCTCACATTTACATCCTTTGCTGCTCAGGGAGTTATGGATTAGGGCTTTTCCATGATTCCCTCTGAGATGGGGGATTTCCTTTCTATGCATAATCTGTTCAACATTTTCCTCCTTCCACTTTGTGCCTGGTCTTTAGAGACTCTGGGCAGAGAAGAGTTTAGAGACCAAGCTCTGAGGCCAAGGACCTGGTCTTTGTTCCTTGTTTTTTCTCCCCAGGGCCAGGTATGCCCTTTATTTTTGTGGTACTGGGGATTGAACTCCTTGTACTTGCCAGGCAGGTGCTTATGCTGCTGAGCCATATCCTCATGGGCCAGATATGTCTTATTCCATAAGTATTTATGGACTGAATGAAGGAACCCAATCACAAGGGTGCAGAGGAAGGAGACTGTGGACCCGTGCCTTTCACAGCTGAGTTCCCCCACTCCCTGTTAGCCCATGGTCTGTGTGAAAGCCAGCCCTCTGAATTCCAAGGAGCAAAATCCTCCTGAGGGTAGGGGGGCCAGTGAGTGTGGGGCTGTGGAGTAATCTTCCAGCCCTTTCTGAAGGGGTTGAGAATGACATTTTGTCTGATTAAGGAGGGGCCACTTCTAACTTTAAGAAGACTGGAAATTTGGTGTGTGGGAGGAGAATTTTTAGGACTTGGGTTCTTTTGGACCTGATTTACATAGTGGAGCTTGGGACCTGAGTCTGAGGGGAAAGAAAAGGAAGAATACAATCAATGAGAAGAAGCAGCCCAGTGTGGACTCCCTCTCCTGCAGCCAGGGATGGGGCAGGGTGGGCCCAGCTGGGACAGGCCAGCTGCCCACACTCGCTCTTGTTCCAGGTGGACACATGGTCTGTTTTGAATCTCAGGCTCAGCATAGAGCTGTCAGCTTTTAGCTTCCTTGGTATTCACTGGTTCCTCTTCCCACAGCTCACTGCCACCTCTGGAGAATTTTAAGCTGCTTAGACATCTGTGATGAAGACACTAAGAAGTGATTGTATTTCTCTGGATTGTCAAATTTGAGGATCCCAATTTCACAAAGCTAAGAAACATCCTTAAGGAACTGGACCATTTTCAAGTTATTTTCTGATCCCATGGTGCCCTCTGCTGGAGCTACTCCGGTACTCCTACCGAGGCTTGCTCCAAGCTGTGCTCTGAGGAGAAGGCACTGGCAGAGATCTGGCAATTCATGCTGTCAGAGGCCCCATGTCTTGTCTGCTGAGGGTGAATGCAACTTGTGAAGGTGTTGTGGGTTGAATTTCTGTTGTTTATGCCACCTGTTCTGGTTGCCCCAGCAGATGGCACAGATGAAGTCTACATTTTGGATGGGGACCCATTTGACTCATAATTGTCACATAATACCCATGTGACCTTGGACCAGTCATTTCAGTTTCTCTGAGCCCCAATTTCCCAGGCTGAAAAGTGGAGGGCTACACAAGTGATTGTCCTGTTCCAGGGGACCCGTGAAGATGGAATGTGGCTTGTGAATGACAGATAGGGTGCCGTATGGTTATTGCATGAGGTACAGGTGCAGTGGTGTGACAGGAGCGTGAACTTGAAACTAAAGCTCAAAGGCCATCGCTTCTCAGCCTTTTGGCTAAGATCAAGTGTAGTATCTGTTCTTATCAAAGCTCCCCCCATGTCTTTCTCTGTCTTGGTTTACATCACTGAACAGCAATCCATGTGGGGCTTGAGACACCCAGTGCTCCAGTGGCTGGTCTAGGAGTCCTGGCTCAGGATCCCTTAAAGGTCAGGCTGTTGGCTAGGCTGTGTCATCTAAAGCCTTTGCAGATGCTCCCTCAGGGGCTGTCGCATGTCTTTACAGGGTGGCAGATGCTGTCCTCAGAAGAGCTGACAGCAGCGAGGGAGTTGGCGAGCCCATAAGCCTGTGTGAGTTCATCTCCGGACTCTCCTGTCACTCTGGCCTTCTGTTCATGAGCAGTCACCATGTCCTGCCCTCATGCAAGTGGGGATAGCAAGCTGCACTTCTTCAGGGGTGTGGGCACAGTCTAAGGCCACTCCCAGGGTCAGGTCCAGTCATCTTCTGGGCTGTGTCCAGCTGTCCATTTGCTCTTCCTTCTCCATGTCACATGTTGGCCCAGCTGACTCTGAAGGGAACATAAGCTTCCAAGGTTCTCTGTCCCAGGACCCCTGAGTCCCTTCATGACTCACTCTGTCACTTGCAGCTCCCTGACCTGGTATGTTGAGTAGTGCACACTGGGATATAGCCATTAGCTCCTAGATGAGTATGTGGCATACTTCTAAAGGGGACACAGGGAGCTGCTCCAGGAAGTAGCTCTGACAGGGAACAATAGGAGATGAGAACTGATCTGTGAAGGGCATAGGGACAGGAAGGGGCCTGTTTTTGCAAACTGGCAAACTGTACTGAAGTTCTTTCACTATAGCACAGAGACTGATCCATTAAAAGATCATGAAAAAGTGACATAGGACATGCTTAATGCAATGGGGGGGGGTTGATTCACTTCCAAACATGCGCTACTTTGAATTGAAAAGTGGATCCAGGCTTCGAACCCTCAATGGGCTTCAGTCTCTGGACTTAACTGTGAGGAGGATTGCTATTCTCTGAAAGAATAAAACATTCACACTTTTGAAATTTCACAGATTTTAAGATCAAAACATACTGGGTTCATTTATCTTCACTTTCAGGGGTGAGTATGATGGCTTACTCAAAATCACATTCAGTTTCCAGTTCAGATCCCAACCCAACCTTGTAAACTACTGCACTGAAGTTCTTTCCATTGATTAAAGCTGACAGGGTCAGCTTGACTGCTGGTGAAGGGTCTGAGTATAGCCCAGCCCTCTCAGCCTGGGATTTACTATAGCAGACAGAGAGGTTCTACAATCCAGTTTGTATTTAGCAGTGATGTCAAAAGGGGTGTTGTTTTTACCAGCATTCCCTATGTGGCTTATTGACATTCCAATCTTCTTAACTCTCCAGTAGATAGAACTAAGCTCCAAATGCAGTGCCATCATACATATAAGTATGCAGACACAATTCTGCAGCCCTTTAACCCTGGGAAAAGTCATTCTGAGACAGTTTGGATCTGACTGTGTCAAAGCTGTGTCATTTCATGGCCAGCAATGCAATATTCAATGATCAACATAGCCCAGCCATAGATGAGGGGACCCCAAAAATCTGTATCAATATTCCTGCCACAACAGAAATAGTGCTGTTTGTAGGAGGCCTTCAACTTCTCACTCTTCTTTTCTGTGTTTGGTACACACATGAAATCAAGAGTCAGTTTCAACCCTTCTGCCACTGTATCCTCCAAAGAGACTTCTGTCCCAGGATCATTGTCTGTGTTCCATTTTTAGGTGATGCTAAGGCCCTAGTTACATGTATTTGGTCTCTAGGTTGCCTGACACTTTCCCTGAATCAGTATAAGCATGTCCTGGACTAGAAATTTCCATTCTACTGAAAGACTTGGTTTTCAGGTCTATTTGACCAAGCCAAGCCACAGCCCTTGTTGAAGACACCCCTAGATGCAGTCCCTGGGTCACAGTATGGCAGTGTGTTAAATGTAACTCTAACTCTTCTCCTTCTTTTCCTCCATAACTCATATCCCAAGGTGATGCTTAGCAGATTCCTGGACAGTTCCTTGTTCTATTTAAATAAACAAAACTTGGGTACCTCTGCATAGTGCTGATAGACTTCAGTTGACAAAACAATGTATCTCAAACTCTGCAGAATGGAAAGTTTTTCTTAAAACTTCTTGTTTCTGAAAGCAATTTTTATTTATTGCAAAGAGTTTGGATTTTTACAGTGCACAAAGGAGAAAATAGTGACTGTGGCCCTCCAGGCCAGGGCTGCATGAGGCTGGCACTGGACGTGTGCCCCTCACTTTCTGCACACGCATGCACACTGAGTACTGCTGGCACACATGGTGTGCATTATTGAATGATGTGTCTCTTTCCTTATTAACATTCATAGTGAACATTTTTCAAATGAATTTTTTCCATAATATATTTCAAGCTACTACCTATTTAAAATTCTACTTCATCAATGTCAGACTTTATTTAGACTATTTTGATTTTGTTGTTGTTGATTTGTGTTTTAGTGGTCCAGGGACTGGACCCAGGGCCTTTATGCTGAGCTACATCCACCCATTTTTTAAAATTTTGGGTCAGTCTCACTAAATTGCTAAGTTACCGAGGCTGGGGTGAGACTTTTGATTTTCTTGTTCAGCCTCCCAGAGTAATGGGATTACAGACATGCACTATCATGCCAGACTCCTCTTAGCGGACCTTTAACATATGAAAAAAAAATTTTCCATTATCAACATCATGGTTCTGAGCATTCCCAAGCTTTACCCACACCCACAATATTTCCTTAGTGTAAACCCCTGAGTACAGAACAGCTGGGTTAAAAGAATACACAGTTAAATTCTTTGTACATGAGCCAGTGGATCATCAGAAAGGCCACTCTGATTTCCACTCTCATCATGAATGTTGAAGATATTGCTTCTCCACTCTAGACAACATTAGCAGGCATCATTTTTTTCTGTTATTGTACTGTAACTTAATTCTGTTGTTAGAATTAACAATTTGGCTAGGTATGATGGCACACACCTATAATCCCAGCATTTGGGAAGCCAAGGCAGGAGGATCCATGACTTCAAGACCATCCTGGGCTACATAATGAGTTCCAGGCCAGTTGGAACTACATAGGCGAACTTGTCTCAAAAAACAAAGGGGCCAGGGAAATGGGTGGAATAAGCACTTCCCTGGCAAGTGCAAAGGCCTGAGTTCAATCCCTGGTTCCACCAAAACCAAACAAACAAAGACAAGCAAATAAGACTCAGAATTAACTACATGATAACAGTCCATGCCTTATAGGCAGAATCTCATCTACCTTGGTGAGCTTTCCATGCACTTGAAAAGGATACAGGGAGGGGCTGGAGAGATAGTCCAGTGGTCTAAGTGCCTGCCTTGCAAGTGCAAGGACCAGAATTAGATCCCTGGTGTTCTGAGCATGCTGTGTCATGCTGGCCCTGAAACTGGGCATGGTGATGCACACCTGTAATTCCAGTGCTGGGGAGACTGAGACAGGAGGATCACTATGAGTCTGAAATGCATAGTGAGACCCTGTATTGAAAAAATAAATAAATGAAAAGAAAAGGATGTAGGTTCTGCTATCATGGGGTGATGTAGAAATCTGTATCCTTACTGATATTCTGGGCATTTGTTCACCAATTACTAAGACAGAATCTTGGAATCTCCCAGTATGTTTTGGGTTTGCTCACACGGCCTTTCCATCGGCCTTACTTTCTGTGTTTAAGGCTGTGTTATTGGGAGTGCACACACTTAGCTGTGTTTCTTTTCCTCAAAGCACTGACTGCCTCATGATATCTCTCCTTTTCCCTCTCACTGGGCTTGGGTTGGCATCTGCTATATCTGCCCCAGCTACAGTGTCTCTAGCTTTTGGGTTCTGATCGGTATCAACATGGCATGTGTTCCCTCAGGCTTTTACTTTCAACCCACTTGTGTCACTAAAGTGAGTTCTTTTTTCTTTTGTGATACTGAATATTGAACTGAGAGCCTTCACACTGAGCTATATCCTCTGCCCTTTGAAAGAAGTTTTTAAATTTTGAGACAAGGTCTCATTAGATTATTAAGTTGTCCGGGTTGGGCTTGAACTTGATATCTTCCTGCTTCAGCTACTCAGAGTATAGCACACTTGGCTTAAAGCAGATTTCTTTCTTTCTTTTTTTGCAGAACTGGGGATTGAACTCAGGCCCTTATACTTGCCAGGGAAGCGCTTATTCTACTGAGCCATCTCCCTGGCCCTGCAGATTTCTTATGGACAGGATAAAATCTACCCTTTTATCATTGTTGTTTATAAAAACCCTAACATGACAACCTCTGCATGTTAGTTTACTTTTTAAATTTTATGTTACTGTTGTTGGTTTAACCATTCATGCTCTGTAAATCTTGATGTAATTGGGGTCAGTCTGCTATCTTATATTTTCCCTCCACATGTTCCACCTGTCTTTTGTGTCTTCCTTGTCTTTTTCCATTTTGTTTTGGAATTGAGCACTTTTGTAACTGTGCTCTATTTTTGCTCTTGGTTGTCTGTACCTCTTTGCACCATCACTGCAGTTAGTGGCTTTTCCAAGTCTACAGCATGCACCTTTGGCTCAAGTCCATCATGGCAGAGTATGAGAAGTGCATGTATGTCCCCACCCTCCGTGCTCCTGTGGTCACACAGTTTATAACTGCAGGGGCCAGGTCTGGGCACAGGATGAAGCCTGGTTACTTCCCTGTTAGAACAAGGGTTGTCATCCCTTTCCTGTGAAGAGCCAGAGAGTAAATGTTTTTGGTTCTGTAGGCCTGTTACGAATACTCATGCTTGTCTCTATAGTCCCCAAAGCAGCCACTGAGTATTCACAAATTGAGTGTCTATGATTCAATGAAGGTTTATTTACATAAACATCCTAGGGCCAGCATAATCCTGGGATGGTCCAGGCCCTGCTGTGGACTTTGCTCATCTCTCTTGATCCAGAAACCCCATGTATAGGCTGTCTTACTTTTCTTGTTGCTGATATGTATACCCAACACCCCAAGTGAAAGGAGGAAAGATTTGTTTTGGTTCAGTCTGTGGAGATTTCAATCCATAATTGGCAGAGTGGCATGGCAGAGGGGCATCACAGAGGAGAAATAGCCCGTAGCAGGCATAAAAAACAGCTAAAGCAGCAAGCAGCAAGCCAAATTGCCCAGCAAGCCTCATCCTGTCCCTCTTACCATCTAGGCCACTCACTCTTAGGGCAAGTAGCACTCACACCTTTTTTAAAAAATGTTATTTGGTACAGGGTCTCACTATGTAGCTCAGACTTGTAGTGATTCTCCTGTTTCCAGCTTCCCCAGCGATGGGATTACAGGTGTGAGCCACCATGTCCAGGCTCGGTAGTTGGCTCAGCATACAGGGCTGGCACAGCTATTGGTGTCGGGGATCAAATCCCAGTCCTTGTGTTTGCCTAAGCAGGTACTTAGTTCACTGAGCTATCTTGCAGGCCCACACTCACACCTTTTTTTTTTTTTTGAGAGTCCTGAAAAGCTTTATTTTTAAAACCTTTCTAGGGCTGGTGAGGTAGCTCAGCGGACTAAGTGCCTGCTTAGGTAAGGGAAGGCAGTGAAGTTCATTCCCCAGCACTACACGCCACACCGGCCCCACCTCTGGGCGCTGAGTGGGCCACTGAGACCCAGCGTGGTGGTGCATGCCTATAATCCCAGTGCTGGGGAGGCTGGAAACAGGAGGATCACTACAAGTCCAAGCTGTGTAGTGAGATCCTGTACCAAATTTAAAAAGTTCTTAGGAGTTTTAAAACCTACACCTATGAGACAGCCAAATGGGAAACTTCCATGTCCATAATTAAATTATTTCTGACCAAAAAAAAAAATTACACGAGTGCAAGTTCTACAGGTTGTCACACCTTTTATCCTAGCATTGGGAGCATAAGACTAATTTTGTTGTCAAGTATGGAAACATGGATCTGTTAGATGCATATGTATTTTTTAGAGTATTTTTATTGATGAAATGTTCATTTTGATTTTATGAGTTTTATTATCTGAACGAGTGCTTAACAGGAAAAAATCACAAAAACATAGTATTGAGTTTTTTCAACATCAACTGGTTTTGGTGTAACAAGGAAAAAATCACAAAAACATAGTATTGAGTTTTTTCAACATCAACTGGTCTTGGTGTACAAGTCTAAAAAAGAACATCAGAAATAAATTCCTATATGAACTACAATAAAAATACCAATAGTACGCTACCAAAAAAAAAAATCTTTACTTCAGTTATCACACCTAAGACAGTCCATATACACGACAACAGCACATTCCATACATATGCATTGCTTACCCTGACAGGGGCATGTCTTGGCTTACTGTAACTTTTTTTTGTTTTGGTGGAACTGGGGATTGAGCTCAGGCCCTTGCGCTTGCCAGGGAAGCGCTTATTCCACTGAGCCATCTCCCCGGCCCTTTCCTGGGCTTTTTGTAGGACATATTTGACACCTCACTGGTCTTGGTGTTTTGTCAGAAGGTTCTTACTATATTATATTATGTTCCTATGCAGTTACATCAGCTGTGTACTTGCTTACAAAACCTAAGACATAATATCAGAAACAAATTCCTACATGACCTACAATGAAAATGCCCACAGATCTGTACTTCAAAAATAATTTCTGCTTCTTCAACTGTCACATCCAAGGCAGTCTTCACACATGACAAATGCATGTTCTGTACACAAATACTGCCTGCACTAATAGTATGTGTGCTTAGCTTTTCTTTCTGGCGTAGCTGTCTTGTCACCTCTTTTCCTGTTTTGTCAGGAGTGTCCTACTGTATTGTAGAGCATGGACTTAGTGGAGAAATAAGATATAAACAAAATATCCATAAGTAATAAGTGCTTACAATAGATATCAACACTTTCACATCAGCTGTTTACTTAACTATACACCTAAGAGATAACATCAGGGCTGGGGAGATGGCTCAGTGCAATAAGTGCTTCCCTGGCAGGTGCAAGGACCTGAGTTCAACCCCCAGTTCCACCAAAAAAAAAGAAGATAACATCAATAATAAAAATGTATGTGAACTACTGTGTGAACACAAAGCCTACCACAGAAAAAAAAGCTTTGCTTCATTGTCACACCCAAGGTGGTCTTCACACAAGACAACTGCATATTCCCTACACAAGTATGCTTACTCTGATAGCATGTATGTTTTGTTTTTCTGCCCTTTCTTGTAGGATACATCTGACACTTTAAAAAATTTGTTTTCCTATTGATGTAGTAGGTCTGTGATGTGACACCTGCCTGTTTAATCTGTCAACTCTGCATTGCGCTTCACAATATTTTTGCAGGGTTTCTTGGGTAGAAATACCTTGTTTTTCTTTGGCTCTTATGAACTCCAGTCTCAATCCTCTATTAATTTTTCTCCATGATATTTTGCACTTTTATTTTCTTTGTAAGCTATCAAACTATACTACGAAAGTTTAGGATCAAGTAAAATACAACCATGTACTGGAGATGTTGTTACATCTCTCCAGTTTGGTTTTGTTGTTGAAAGTTTCCATATCAGGATTCCATTTTGTCAAGATTTCCATATCAGGGGCTGGTCAGATAGTTCAGAGGATTAAAGCACCTGCTTACATAGGCACAGGGGCCAGGATTTGATCCCAGCTTGTCATGCCAGCCCTACCCCTGGGGCAGGCTTGAGTGTCTTTTTTTTTTTTTTCTTTTTTTTTTTTTTTTGAGACAGGGTCTCACTGTGCAGTTCAGGCTGGCCTTAAGCTCACTTTGTAGCTCAGGCTGGTCTCGAACTCACAACAATCCTCCTGCCTCAGCCTCCCTAGTGCTGGGATTACAGGCATGCGCCACCACGCCTGGCTCTTGGGGCAGGCTGAGACAGTGACTGACACTGGGTATGGTGGTACATGCCTGTGATCCCAGCCCTTGGGAGGCTGAAAAACAAGAAGGATCACAACAAGTCCGATCTGTGTAGTAAGACCCTATATACTTTATAGACTCTGTACTAAATACACTTACAAAAATACAAAAAAAAAAGATTTCCCTATCAGGATTTCCATCATGGTGAAATGTTGACATCGGCAATACCAGTTTGCTTTTCTTTGCCATATGCACGGCCAATGTTTTATCTTCCTGAAATTCAAAAATTATACTATGAAATGCTCTGTTTTGAAGCTACAACATTTCATTTGGAATATCTGCTTTGTTTCCATATGCAGTTCCTATGCTGGTCAAACGGTGCTCTGTTAACAAATATAACATCAGTTGGAAATGGGTAAACAAATTATTGAATGTCATATTTTGATTAGCTTGGGAAATGGCACGAGTCTGTGCATGACATCACTTGGTTTATTACTATATGAATAAGGACCTGATGGCTGAGGTCCAGGTCTTTGCATCTACAAGGGCATACATTTTTATGCCATATTTTGACCCATTTCTTTTCAATAAGTCTTTTACATTCCTGTGATCACCATAAGAAATTTGTGCTAAGTACAGCAGATCTACAATTGCTTTTACTTAGGCTAGTGGGTGTCATAATAGATACAGTTTTAAATATGGCTATTTGTGCATAAAAAACATTTTACTTGAACTTCATCCTCTGTATATTTCACAGCATTTTGTAGCATTCAGTCTGTTAGTTTCCAACACTGAGTGGCAGTGCTGGCGTTTTGTCCAATATTTCACCCCTACCAAGACCTTCACTATCTTGTCGGATCTAGTTCTAAAACTGAGTGGTTCCATTTGGTTGGGTGACCATTTTGCAACATTTTGACTGGTCAAATATGTACTTGCACTGAGTTCAATCCCTGGTACCACAAAAAAAAGGTATTTATTTTCTTCATCATCTAAATCAAGGAGGTTTTATTCCCTGTGTCTGGATCTGCTGGTTCTTGCTTGACTTCGCTGTCACAGGAACTTTGACTCACCTGGCCAGTGTCCAAGTCATCATCCATCCATACATGGGGCTTTTCAGAAATGGCTGATACTTTGGAAATGATCCCTTCTGTAAGGAAAGCGTGCATTTTACCATGAAGGACCATCTTCATTATTGTTGCCTGAATAATCTAATGATTCACTTTTGACCTCCTCCAAAACTTGAGAATCTGTTTCTTCACGTCACATTGTAGTGAATTGGGCTCCTTCTACCAGAAAAATCAAAAGAAAGCTTTTTTAAAAAAACAAATCCTGGAATGTGTTAGTCTACTGGATCCTCTGTGATGCTTGGGATACAAATGTGCAAAAGCAGAATGTAAGGTAGGTACAAATTCCATTTGCCACTTTTGCACACATGCTCACTCACCATTTGTTATACCAAGTGAAGAGATACATGACTGCTTCCTGTATCCCTCAGGGAAAGGTACTGAGATGCACAGCTGGCTACTATTGCAATGGCAAGCAGAAACACTAAAACTGCACCCAGGATTTGGAGGCAGATTTATTTTACACCATGAGGCACAATTGGGATCATTTCCAAAGTATCAGGCCTGACGTCTGGTGTTCTAGGGCTTATATGGTATATGCAAGCAGGAAGTGCAGAGAGGCAGAATGGCTTGTTGATTGGGGATTGATTCTTACAATATGCATCACAGTGTTTAGCTGATTCTAGGAAACAGAAGCGACTGAGACTGCAGCAGGAACTATTACCTGGGCAGCTAAGAAGCTGAAGTACACTGGCTGGGGTGGCAGTGGTATTTTCTTTTACACTATAACATTAAAGTACAAATTTATAGTAGAAAAGTAAGGGATGGGTCCGCTGGTCATTGCACCATGCATCAACCCCAGCACATACACTCTAGGTCCAGCCATTTCTGAAAAGCCCCATGTATGATGGCATGAGGCTTTGGGGGCACATCTAGACACAAACCATCACAACGAGTTAGGTTATCACAGAAGAGAGCTCGAATTCTGCCCTCAGAGCCCAGCCACCTCTTCTCTTTTGGCAAACTGGGTTTTTTTTTTTTTTTTTTTTTTTTTTTTTCTGTGGAGGAGGTATTGATATGAACTAGGTACAAGTTTGTTCATTATGAACAACCAAAGAAAAGAGACTGAAAGTGTTGGTTGGTCATCAGGTGTCACTTGGGAGATAGCATGGAAGTGCCTAGTTCATGGTGCTGTACTGGCCACCATGGTGGCTTCTCACCTTCACACTGCTGCCCAGGTGTTGTGCCCACACTGGGCCTTCTTGGGGGAAAAGTGAGAGCTCCTTTGTTTATTGTGGTGTGTGGTCCTGGAGGAGCCAGTGTGGCATGGGGTTCAGAAGCATATCTGGGTATCTGTCACACCTGGCCGGAGTGGGTGTGGCTGGAGTTGGTAGCCCTGTTCAACCTCCCCTATGGATTGATAACCCTAACTCCTGGCTCTCGCCCTAGCCCTGCTGCTCTGGCTGTGGCCCTGACCTTCAGTGGCTTTGCTGGTCAGCTTTGCTGGTTAGACAGCCTCAGTGAGGTCCCCTGTGTGTCCTCCCGCTGTCCCATGTTGCCATGGCGCCCCATTCTGTTTGCAGGATAGAGGATGCCCTGATTTGTGCAGCACATCTAGATCTATCCCTGACTTTGCTATCATCGTGTCCTTGACACTGCCTGAGTGCATCTGGCTAATTGCATGGATATTCACACACTCTGCATAGTGTTTGTAACTTGCACTTCATTTCATAAGACACTGCAATATTTTTGATATTATTAAATATTCTTACAGCATTTAAAAGTAGATAACCATATCATGATTTAATTGATCAACTTTGATAGGCCATTAGATTTTTATATCAAAAATGTTGTTCTGAGCTTTTGGAGTTGCAGTCTTTACTTAGATCAATGGTATTTTCTCTGGGTTATCTGGAGAGGCAGTGGGTATGCGTAAATTAAGGTACTTAAGAACTTCCTGCCCAAATGCTCTTTGGGCCTAGCATGCGAGAAGTCTCACTCTACCTTTTCAACAACCGACATTTTCAAAAAAGACCTTTGTTAAACTGCTGAATAAAAGGTGATGTCCAATTTTGCTGCACTACATTTTTTTTTTTTTTTGTATTGGTGATTTTTGATTTTTGTGTATTTGTATTAGCTCTTTTGTCAGTTAGTGACTTTCTCTTTAAATCACAGCATGGAGGTCTGGATCATTGCACCTTTTGGAAGGAAGGTAGTGGATCTGGATTCCTCACTGTGTGGGGTGTTCACTCTGCCCACAGGTAAACCTGTGGCAGTCCCACTATAAGGAGGTCTGCTTCTAATTCCCAAGGCCCCTCCGTCCACCATTCCCCAGCTGGGATGACAGCAAAGGGTGCCGTGCTCTCAGATAATAGAACTAGTGAAGAGCCTGGATCTTGGGGGGCAAGAACTCCAGGAGGCACTCACATCTACCCACTGCACTCTGCAGGGTGACCATACCTGTCTCCTGCCTCCAGTTCTGGGCCAGGTTGCTCAATGGTCCCAGGCCAGGCCAGTGTTCTCTAGGGTCCCATCATGAATTCCAAATGCACCAGCCTTCTCCCTTCAGGTACTGGCTCTGGGCCACTCCTCCTGTGTCTTAGTGAGGCTACTGTCTGCCCAGATTGCTCTTCCCACACTGCTCAGAAAGCTGTGGCTGTGGGTTAAAGTGAGGTGCTACATGATAGTCACCACATCTAGGAGCCAGGTATTCTCCTGTCCCTTCTTCACAGTGACAGGATTTGCATCAGGGTAAGGACATCATGTGCTGACTCACTTTGTTCCTAGGGACACAGTAAGGCTTGGCCAAGGGATAGAGGGAAACTGTTGGGTGGCTTATAGGTCACAACTTCAATGGAAGGGCCCTGATCAACTACTCGTCCCCAGTACTGTACTGAGAACATGCAGAAGGGGGAGCAAAAGCCAGCTTGGGCAACAGCCAGCTGGGGTAGACCTGGTGTGGTCTGTCACACAAGCTGATGTGTACATGGACTGTTTCTGCTGAGCAGAGGCATCTTTCTGTTTAGCTGCAGTTGCTGGGGTTTCTGACAGAACATGGAAATGTCTAGGAAAAGTCATGTGTGGCCAGCCTCAGGCACCATGTCACTGAGGCCTTCTCTGCTTGTAGAATCAGACTCTGGCTTAATTGAGGGCTATGATGAGATGGTTGGGAGACCCTCAGTGAGTGTCCCACTATGTGAGTTGGACACTAAGAGGCTCTAAAGTCCATGCATCCCACTCCCCTCCTGTCCTCCACGATCACCTACCCTAGATCTCACCCTCTTGGGTGGGGTGCTAGCTCACCTGTTCCTGTCCTGTGTCAGGCCACAGGCTGGTTCAGGTCCTGCCCTGGCTTTCTCCCTTCTTCACTCCCACGCTTTCCATGACTCAAGGCCAGGGTGAGCTTGGTGACTCAGGAAATACAACACTCCCCTGTGGACTTCTTAGCTACTGATGACCTTAACTGATCTCTCTGTCTTTGTCTCCATGTTTGTCTCTGTCTCTCTCTGTGTCTGTCTCTATTTCTGTCTTTGTGTCTGTCTTCGTGTCTGTCTCCATCTCCCTCTCCCTCTCCCTTTCCCTCTCCTTGCTCCTGAGTCAATAACACAGTGCTTGGAAACCCTCTTGCACTTCAGCTCAGTATCCCTGCTGGTGATGCCTTTTCCTGCTCAGAGCTGGCCCATCCCCCAGGGGGGAAGCCCAGGCCTTCACATGCTGTGTGAGGTCTGCTGCCCATAGCTGACCACTGAGTCTTGGCTCATGGAAACACAAAGGTTTTGGAGTCATTGATGACTCACACAGGGATTTCCCTGTCTAGAGTATAAATCCAGACGGTCTTCTTTGCACCTTTTTAAAATGCTTAAACCCAAGCTGAGTCTGTGATCACATTAGAACAAAGCTCAGAGCCAAACTCCCCCAGGAGAGTCAAAAGCTGCAACTGACAGTGTCACGATGCAGCCCCTTCTGAGGCTCGTGGGCAATGTCCTTGGGAGTCAATCCAATTCCACTGCTACTAGGATAGAACAGTGCTTTGATGGCACCGTGAGCAGCAGGAGGGTGTGTCCCACGTCCTGGGCTCCTGAGTTTCTGTTCTTTGGGGATCTGTCTTAGTTGTTTTTCTCATTGCTAGAAACAATACCTGACACTCAAAGTGAGAGGTTTCTTTGGCTCACGGTGTGCAGAGGTTCCTGTCCACAGATAGCTGGCTCCAGGCTTCGCGGAGGGGCATTGCAGAGGAGAAACAGTCCGTGGCACAGCAGAGCAGGCAGCACGCAGCCAGTCCACGTGGACTTAGCAGCTTCTTTCTGCCCACTTTATCTTCTTTCTAGATTCCTGGGTGCAAGGTTCATGCCAAATCAATCAGTGGCCTGAGTGAGTTAGTGACCACATACCCTTAATTCCAATATCTCAGAGGCTAGCATTGCACACACTCTAGAACCAGCAACCTCTGAGAAAGCCCCACCCACCTATGACCAAATGAGTCTTTGAGGGGACATCTAAATACAGGCCATGGCCCATGTCTGGCCTCCCTGAGTTAGAGACAGAACCATGCCCCAATAAGTGAGACAAGACAGGCTGCACACAGGGTGATGCAGACATTTAGGGTGTGGTCCTTTGGGAAAGCTGGTAAAGTTAGGGGAACCTCCAAGGCCAGACAAACTGGGCGTATGGTGGAGAATGATGGGTGCTGGTTGACCCCCGGAGTGTGTGCTCACCTCAGCTTTGCTGCTGGGGGCAGCTCGAGCCTGGGGAAGAAACCACACTCGTCTCTCCCCCATCACACTGCTTCCTAGAGCTTTCCTGCTACTTTCTGTTTCTACCTGCTTTGTTTCTTGTGCCTTGTCTATGGCTACCAAGTGGAGAATGAACTTCTGTGGTGATCCTAAATATAACCAGGCCTTCTAGTACGTTGGTTTTTGATTACTTTTCTTTCTCTTTTACTTTTGCAAGAGGAAGTGGACTTCAAAGATTTGTCTAACTGGTAGAGGTGGAGCAGAAACATGCGTACCCAGCTGCCTAGGCAACTGGAAAATCCCCATGTCTCAGCAGATTCCTCTGTTTACGAAAGAACTTAGGTCTCTAAGTGATTCGGTGCTCATGCTCACTTTGTGGGCATAGCAGGTGCTCTGTGAAGCCTAGCAGCATGATGAGGTTGGGCATCATTACTGCACATTTCTTTCTCTAGAAGTTGTGATACTTTCTTTTGGGGTAGTGTCTAAGTCAGTGAAAGTTGTTGCTATGCAGATAATCAGAAAGGCCAAAGGGCAGAAGGAGTTTGGAGTGGACAGCTAGGGATACAGGTGGTGGGTACCCTCTCTGAGGACAGGGGTAGATCCTGGTGGGGAGGTGGGGCAATCACTATGATTGAAAGCTCAGAGAATATGGGCAGCAGGAGATTCATGGTGTCACTCTGGCCCTGAAAGGGTTGTGTTGATCCGTCACTGTGGAACAGCTGCATACTGCCACAGCTGTTTCCTGGAGGCCTCCTGCCCAGGTGGGAGGAGCGTTCCCTGAGTGGTGAGGGTCACCATGCTGGCTAGCTGGATTGCTCACAGCATTGGCTCCCACTGGGCTGAGCTTCAGAGGGCCTGCTCTAAGGTGAGGTCTGCTTCTGGCCTTTGGAGACTTTGACTTTGACAACAGTGACAAAGAGAGAGCTTTTTATAAAAGGGAACCCTGCTGTGCTGGGGAATACAATGAGGCTCAGTCTAAGCAGGACAAGCAAGGCCTGTTCTTTCCCTCTCCCTCTGTGCTTTGTTCACAGAATGTCCCTGGCACGCTATGCCCCAGCCTGATGCCAGAGATCAGCCCTGCCCTTGCCCAATCCTAGAGCACCATAGAGCCCAGAGGAGACTTGCCTGAAGGCAGGTATAAGGGCTGGACCTGCCAGGTCCCAGAAATTTGTTAGTTCAAGGTTAAAACTTACTCCCCTCACCATCCCTACAGGACTCCAATCCGACTCCTTCCTCTGGAAGGGATAAGGATTGGGGACTTGGGCACTTGAGTAGTAGGGCTGTCCCCTTCTTTGTCCTAGCACTGCAGCAGGTACCCTGTTCTATGGGAGGTCGAGAACTACAGGCTGATCAGGCATTCTGTCTTTTTCAGCAGAGAACAGTGAGAGAAATGTGCCTTCCAGTGGCTCTCAGGTCCCAGGAATAGGATCCAGGAGCCTCTGCACTGAGGCCAGCTTCGCCTCTTGTCTTTCTTAGAATAACAAATCCCTTTTAAAACCAGAAAGAAACTCACAGTGGAGCAGCCCTGCCCCTAATGTTCCTGGCCGCCTCATGTTCCCAGTCCCATGACAGCTCGTCTTAGGGTGAGGTAATATGCTTTGGTGACCAGACAGAAATTCCACCCGGGGAGAGGATGAGCTGCACTCCCTCTGCTATGGCTGGACACGGTGGCCTTCGCCATTGCACTCACACTGACACACACGTTCTTTGTTTTAGTTACTGGGGAGTGGGAATAGAGAGGGGCCCCGGGCCCCCTAACCTTTCAAGACACTCACATCACACAGGGCAAAGGGTGATGGCAGCATGATAGAGCGGTGTGCCCTTTGCTCACGGTATCCATCTCTACTCTTTCCAGCTCCGTGGGTGCCTTGGGAGCGAGTGTCCATTCCAGCATTCCTTTAGTGGTGGCTTTGAGCTGCCCTGTGGTCTGCAGAGTACTGTGTCTCTCCACACTAGATCACTCCCAGTGAGGCCAAGGTCTCTCCTTTCTTTGAGGACTGCTGTTCTCACATGGTGCAAGCAATCACTTCAGAGTGGCCAGCAGGGGGTGCAAGTTCACTTCTCCTCCTGAGACAGTCTGGTCACCTCCCAGCTGGGGACAGAGTGGTCTTCTCCGTGTGAAGACAGACTCTGCAAGCAGAAGTTTAAAGGCAGAAACCTGTCTCTGAAAGCTGTCAGGGCTGTGGCCACATAGGGCTGGTGTACACCCTTGCCTTTGCAAGAACAGCTCTTTACCCTGAGAGCCTTGCTTGCTGCTACTGGGTGGCTGGAGGAGTACCATGGCTGGCAGAAGAGGGGATCTTAACTGTCTGGTACTAGGAAACTGTGACTGTTGTTCCTTATGGGCACCAAGGCAATCTGGGGCACCCCACTCTGCACACCTGTCTCCTCTCTGTCCCCATCCATCACCTCTGTTTCCTCCATTTGGTATTGCCCTGTATCATGGACCTGAGATGAGTGGCTTGGGTATCTGAGGCTCCAGGCATAGGCTGGGCAGCTCAGGGGAGCTGGGGTGAAGGGAAGACTGAAGTACATTCTTCCCAGGGAAGGCCCCAGGACCCTTCCCCTCCCCTTAAGTTTCAGATGGGGTCAGCAATCTCATCTGGTTCATTGGTCACTCAGAATAAAGTTAGCTACAAGTCCTTTCTCACCCTACCCTACTCTTGCTCTGCTTGCAAGCCCAGGGGGCATCCAGTAGAACAAACCGGGCAGAGTGTTTGCCTGGTCCACTGAGCTGCAGTGGTATGTGTGTATCACCCAGGGGCGCCCCTCCCCCATCTGAGCACACAACAGGGTACTCATTGAAACACTCACTGGCGCCTCAGAACCCTGAGTGTGTGGGTGGTGGGGCCACAGGGCAGGGTGACTAACTTGTCCTGGAAGCCCCTTGCTCTTAGCCTGGACAGAATCAGCTATCTTATAGGATGTAGCCCAGGAGGGGTTAATCTCAGGCTGGTTCCTGTGACAGCCCTGTGGGTCCAGGCTGTGACAGGGCAGAGCTGGGCAGCAGGCCAAGTACAGGGAGAGCTGCTACAGTGAGTCACCCTGGGGGCAGCCCTGGAGTGGCTTCTGATTCTGTGCAGGAGACCATTCTTCACCATGACCCTTGGGAAGGGTGCTGGCACTGGCCTGGCAGGCTACAGCCAGTCCATCCCAGAGCCTGGCCAGTCTTTGCCTGTCTGGATTCTCCCACACACAGCCACATCTGCTATGTGAGGCTACCTCCCTTGCACATGGCCCAGTGCCTGAATAGAGCCTCTTCCTCTGCTGCAGCAAACTCTTATAACTTGAAGCTATTTCATGCCTCTAAAAATCTCAAAAATCTCAAATCACCCACTTCCTGAGTGATCTTGCCATGGAAACCCCTCCATCTGAGGGGTTACCTGGGTCCCTCTGTCCGGCATTCTGACCTGTCACCACTTTCCAGAGCTGGTGTCCCCTGCTCTAGGAAGGTTAGACCCCTACCAAGACCAGCTCTGAACTATGTTCTTTATCTGTGTATCACATCTTACTGCGGAAGCCTGATGGCTGTCATGTCCCAGGGCAGAGTGACAGAGCTGAGCTGGGCAGTGGAGTTAGCTGCTGCTTCTCGGGTGGGTGCCACCTTGCTCTGCACCCTCTGCTCTGGGTCATCCACTGCCCTCTGCGTGACCAGCACCTGTGCCTGCCTGGGAGGCCAAGCAAGAAAGCACACTCTGTCCTAGGCGAAGCAGGCTTGGTTGGGAGGGACCAACCTCAGGCTCTGGGTACACACTGGGTGCTTTTCTCCTTCTCCAGCAGCACAGTTGGTGATGTCTGTCCACGGACTTTCAGCTGGAACTGTAGCCACCAGCCTAGAAGAGGCTCTGGAGGTGAGTGACATGGCCCTGCCTTTCTATTTCACCAGGGACTCATGTTTGAGGTAGTGGAAATGCTCTAAAGTGAGGTTGTGATCATTAGCCACTCTGAAATACACATACACACAAAAAAATACTGAGTGAATACATTCCATGAGTATATTTTGTGGTGTATATAATGATTTTTCAATAAAATTGTCTATAGAAGATTAGAGGCCCCTCAACCCCTCTATAGTATTTTACACTTGGGATTTGTGAACCTTGAGTAAAACATAGAATAGAAAATACCAGAGCAAGGCATAGGAGTAAGGGAAATATCGTTCTAATGAAATCTGTGTGTATGTGTGTCTGTGTGAATGTATGCTTATGTGTGAATGGGAGACTGTGCGTGCTTGTGAATGCATGTGCATGTGTGAGTGGGTGTGTGTGCACCATGTCAGAATGTGAGTGTGCATGGCTGTAAATGTTAATGTGTGCTGTAGGCTGTAGCACAAATATTCCCTATGCATCTACCCCATCGTGCAGCACGCTTAGTAACAATTGCTAATCCACTTTCCTCTCTCCAGAGACAAGCAAAGAGCAAGATCATGAGGTGCTGGCCTGTTCGCCCATTAAAAGTTTGGGAAATCTGGCCAGCTGTAGCCACCCCCTGCCTCTTCCTCCAGCATCATACACTGTACAGTGTCAAATCAAGATTCCTTTTCCAATTAAAGAACATTGGTGTACCGGGGACTGACAGCTGCTCCGTCTCCAACAGAAATGTGACCTTGGCTTCTGCTCTGGAGGCTCCGTAACATTCGTTTCCTGCTTAATGCTTTCCCTTTTATGTTTGGTTCTAAACATCAGAGTTTATACCAGCTGCCTGTGCTAGGACCCAGGTGGGCGGCTGTCTGCACAGACATTATATCCAGGTGCCTCTTCTTAGGGTACTGGGGACAGGGCAGGACCATGGCTGTAACTGGAGAGTGTGGGGAGAGACCTCATCTATTACATAGTCCTCAAATTTGGGAGGTTGAGGCAGGAGGACTGCCTCAAGTTTGAGTTCAAGGCCAGACGAACTAGACAGCAAGACCTTGTCT